>JAJIBD010003461.1:0-170551 GCA_021461705.1 Cryptotis parvus | reverse complement strand
AGGAGAAGGAGGAGGAGGAGAGGAAAGAAAGAAAGAAAGAAAGAAAGAAAGAAAGAAAGAAAGAAAGAAAGAAAGAAAGAAAGAAAGAAAGAAAGGAAAGAAAGAAAAAGAAAGAAAGAAAGAAAGAAAGAAAGAAAGAAAGAAAGAAAGAAAGAAAAAGAAAAAAAGAAAAGAAGGAAGGAAGAAAAGAAAAAGAAAGAAGAAAGAAAGAAAGAAAGAAAGAAAGAAAGAAAGAAAGAAAGAAAGAAAGAAAGAAAGAAAAAGAAAGAAAGAAGAATGCATGTCATAGAGGCAGACTGGAGGAGAAGAGAGAGGGAGGCACTGATGGAGGGATGGGTGCTGGAATACTGTATGACCGAAATCCAAACATGAACATTTTTGTAATTGTATATCTCACAGTGCTATAATAAAATTAAAAAAAAACCAATTAGCTGAAAAAATTTAAAAAATAGATGCATGATAAAATTATGTTCATCATCAACAAATGATGATGAAGTAAATTGTGTTTTACTTAGTTGTTTTATTAATGGGGGGAAAATTACATGTGCTAAATTTGGTTTGGGCAAGCCTATTTCAACAGTATTTTAAAGCATCACCTACAAAATAAAGCATCAAAAACAAAATAAAGTTTAAGAGGATTATAAGAAGATATATAAGTCTCTTTACTTTTTAGTTTTCACCATTAAACTATTTCTAAGAGACAATTGAGAAAATAATTGAGAAAATATGTTATGCATTTAGTTGGGAAAATAGTGCAGTAAAGATAAAATTTTCATAAACACAGATTGTATGCAATTCTAGATTAATTCCAATGAGTCATTCTTCGCAAAAATAAACAGATTTTAGTTTTATATGAAAAAAAGTATCCAGATTATCCGAAGCAATTTTAAAGAGGAACAAAGTAAAAAACATCAATACTTTAAAAGCCACTATTAAGGTATAGTAGTCAAGACAATTGGGTACTGACATAAGAACAGAAAAGGAGATCAATAAAAAAGACTTCAGATAACAGAAGTAACAGTTCAAATAAAGACCTACACTAACGTAATTGTTTGATTTTTGAAGGATGTGCAAAAACAACTCAGTGGGAAAAAACTTTTTTTCACAAATGGTGCTAGAACAATTAGGTTTCTATATGAAAATAGTGAATTTCATTATACACAAAAAATTAATTTGATATGAATCACTGGCCCAACTGTGAAAGTTAAAACTATGAAATTCTACAAGGAGACCAAACAATAAATATGCTGTGTATATATTTACAATGAAATACTACTCAGTTATTAGAAAAGATAAGTCTTGACTTTTATTAGACTATGGGGTAGAATTAGAGATATGCTAAGCAAAATAAACTAGAGAATAAAGATAATTAC
Organism: Cryptotis parvus; assembly: GCA_021461705.1. Taxonomy (NCBI): domain Eukaryota; kingdom Metazoa; phylum Chordata; class Mammalia; order Eulipotyphla; family Soricidae; genus Cryptotis; species Cryptotis parvus. Next base: position 169,178 of record JAJIBD010003461.1, on the reverse strand, counting down.
TGGATTATCAAAATCCTGTGTAGTATATAAAGAAAAAAAAAGAGAAAAAAATCCAGTGAAAACAAATATATAGATTCTTACCACAGAACTTACATTCCCAAGGTGGGCAAACATGATTTAAAAAGAGTGGGATTATCGCCATTTCATTCCTGGGAATATACCCTGGGAGGCCAAAAACACACAGCAGAAAAACCATCTGCACTTTTATGTTCATAGCAGCACTATTCACAATAGCCAGAATCTGGAAACAACCAGAGTGCCCGAGAACTGATGACTAGATAAAGAAACTGTGGTACATCTACACAATGGAATATTCTATGCAGCTGTTAGGAAAAATGAAGTTATGAAATTTTCTTATAAATGGATGGACATGGAGAGTATCATGCTGAGTGAAATTAGCCAGAGGGAAAAGGACAGATAAAGAATGACTGCATTTATTTGCAGAATATAAAAAGATGGTGTGATACCAATATCCAAGGCCAGATAAAACATGGACCAGGAGGTCTTGTCAGTGGGTAGAACCTACTGCAAATGTGTAGGAGTCAGAAGTAGGCAATACAGAGAAAGGAACAGTGTACTAATTATTGTAAATGATGATACCAGCATAGAACTGAGCATTGAAAGTAGGCAAAAGGATATACATGATAACCTCTAACTGTATGTATTGCAAGCTACAGTGTGTAAAAGAAGGAAAAGAGAGAGAGAGAGAGAGAGAATGAAAATTGCCTGCCATAGATGCAGGCTGGAGGAGGGGGAAATCATGGGACATTGGTGGAGGGAAATGGGCATGGGTGTTGGAATGGGTGATGGAACATTCTATGTTTGAAACCCAAATATGAGCACTTTTGTAACTGTACCATCTCACCATGGTATAATAAAAGGGGGTGGGGTCAGAGTGATAGTACAGTGGGTAGGGTATTTGCCTTGCACACGGATGACTTGGGTTTGATCCCCAGCATCCAATGTGGTCTCTGAGCATCGTCAGGAGTGATTCCTGAGTGTAAAACCAGAAGTGTAGACCCCTGAGCATAGCTGGGTGTGATTCAAAAAGCCAAAGCAAAAAACAAAGCATGGAGTGGGTTCAATGAACTCTGTGATATGTTGGAATTTTTTGTAGTGGGTATGATAGAAGTAAAATCTGAAAACATACACACATTTGGAGTCTTACTAAACCAAGTTTTCCTCAAAAGAATGAAAATATTAAAACAAGGTAAGGCAATCTTTGACAAAACTTTAAACTTTTTATCAAAGACATATTCAAGAAAATGGAAACAACACAATACAATGGTGGAGAAAACACGAAACAAGGAAACTATATACAAAACATTAAAGATCTGATACTCAGTAATATCAAAAAATAAAAATGGACAGAATATCTGGACAAAATATTTTCACAATAAAGATATATACTCCTTATCTCATGGGGGTATTATACAATATTCAAAAAAAGATATATACTCTTTTACCAAAGGAAAAAAAATAAAAGAAGTCAAGAAGCACATGAAAAAAATTTGATAAATTACCTTATAGTAACTTCAAAATAAACCCCAGAAATATATCCTTACAAATCAATTTTAGAATGCTTCAAACTAAAACTGATAACATTGGTTGGTAAATGTTGGTAAAGATATGGAGAAACTGGAACCAACCCTCATACTTTTCCGATGGAATATACAACTGTTCACCCAGATGGAAAATATTTTGACAATTTATTGTAAATCTAGACACATCCTACTCTGTGAACTTCTGATAAGAGACATGGAACAACCACCAAAACTTAGACCAACATCGGCCATATTATTCACCTACTGAAAATAAATCAAAATGCCTACTAGCAGAAGAATAAATAAACAAGCTAGGTATAGTCATACAGGGGGAATACTAGTCAACCAGGACAACACTAAACATAGACATATTTTAAAAAACATTCCAGTGAAAGAAGCCTTATACAAATAGTTCAATTTATTTAAACTTTTAGAACAGGCAATACTAATTTGTTCTGGGAAAAATAGTAACAGCCATTGTTTTGGAAGATAGGAGTAGTGGCTAGGAAGGGTATGGAGAAATTTTCTGGGGTAATAATAGCATATATTTACAATTTGATATGATGGTGTATCAAATTATTAAAATTCACTAAATGGTATGCTTAACAGATGTACATTACTATATAGTGAAATATTGAGGTGCAGTTAATATTAAAGTTGAAATGCTTAGATGCAACATTTATAGATGCTTGCAATTCAAACTTATGCATATTAAAAGATGGATTAATGGACATGTAGAGAGAAAAATATAACACATAAACTTGTTAGCTAAATTATAGAATCTAGCTTACAAGTACAGGGATAATTATTGTGCACACTTTCAATTTTTATTATGTCTAAAATTTTTAATAAGAAAATATTTTGGAAAAGGAAAAAAATAGTATTAATCATAATTAGTGTATGTAATGAACTATGATCGCTGGCCTTCCCAAATAGTTACCAATAATTTCTACCCAAGTTCTATCAGAACTTTATCACTCAGTTGGAATGAGTTCATTAAACATAACATTCTTAGAATTAATTTTAACTAAAAATGAACATCTTAATTTCTATAAATTTCTGAGGGTCTCTGCCAGTATACTGATAGATTTCTCACTTTTCTGACAGACTGAACACTGAAAGGTAGTGAACCAACAATAGTTGACAATTTACATAAGTATACTCATTACAGAGAGCAGAGTACTGAGTTGTAAATCTTGCAATCAACTAGTAAAGAGATTTAACTCTCAAGTTCCAAGAATTATCTATACTTTTCAAGCAAGTAAACTCCAGCTCAGAATAGCTACATAGCTACAGAAGTGGAGAAGCTCTAACACTGCTCTCCCTCCAGTGCTCCCATAGTTTCCTACAAATACTCATTAAATAAACAAATGGGATTATATAAAACTAAAAAGCCTCTGCACCTCAAAAGAAATGGTGACCAAGATACAAAGACAATTCACAGAGTGGGAAAGAATATTCACCCAATACCCATCTGACAAGGGGTTAATATCCAGGATATATCTCACACCACAGAGACTGGCACACATCCAAAACAGCAAGAACAACCGGTGCTGGCGTGGATGTGGGAAAAAAAGGGACTCTGATCCACTGTTGGTGGGAGTGCCGACTGGTCCAGCCCTTTTGGAAAACAATATGGGCATTCCTCCGAAAACTAGATATTGAGCTCCCATTTGATCCAGCAATAGCACTCCTGGGAATATACCCGAGAGACCGGAAAACGGCATAGCAGAAACACTATCTGTACTTCTTTATTCATCTCTGCGCTATTCACTATAGCTAGAATCTGGAAACAACCTAAATGCCCGAGAACAGAGGACTGGCTAAAGAAACTGTGGTTCATCTACACTATGGAATACTATGCGGCTGTCAGAAAAGATGAAATTATGAAATTTACCTGCAAATGGATGGACATGGAGTCTATCATGCTGAGTGAAATTAGTCAGAAGGAAAAGGACAGATATAGAATGACTGCATTCATTAATACAACATAAATAGATACCAGTGTTTTACTAAATGTGGGAAATGGTAATGGCAGATTAAAACTCACCATTGAATATACACAAAGAGACTTAAGTGATAAACTCTAAATATCTGCAGGGCTAGCCACAATGTGTAAAATAAGAGGGAGAGAGATGCAGAGACAGAGAGAGAGACAGAGAGAGAAAGAGTGGAAACGGGCTGTCTGCTATTAAGGCAGCATGGGGGGGTGGGCAAGAGGGGGTGGGGTACATTGGTGGTGGAAATGGGGCACTGGTGGAGGGATGGGTGCTGGTATACTGTATTACCAAGAACCAATTATGAACACCTTTGTAATTGTATGTTTCACGGTGGTACAATAAAAAATTAAAAAAACAAATACTCATTAAATACCTAAATAATAGTACTATGGCAGGTTGCAAGCTTGACTTGCATACAGCCAATTTGGCCTCACTTCCCAGCACCACATATGATGTCCCAAGCCTTCCAGAAAGGATCCCTGAGCCGACAGACAAAGGTCAGACCTGAACATCACCAGGCATGGTCCCCGAACAAAAAATATATATATACATTGTATGGAAAAATAGAGTAATGTTATGGTTTGGAGTCAGTTTTCTCACTAGGCTTAAATTCAATTTATATAGCTTACCTCTGAATGCAGTAATTTATCTATTTATAAAACCTATAAAACACAAAGGAAGTGCTCAATTACAATAACAATAAGGGTTTATGGTTATTACTTCTGTCATGTTGACTCACTGGATGGATTTATCTGGGCCTCTAGAAAATGTGGACAAGTTCAATATGAGCTAAAATTGGCAATATATATATATACATATATATATATATTTAGTCCTATAAATCTCTAATGCTTTCAAAACTCACTATTAAACATATTTCAACGCTTTGTTCAATAGTAAGGATCCCCAGTAAAACTGTGGGAAAGGCCCTAACATCAAATCGGAATACCTAAATAAATACATTTTAAGTTCAGAAGTCTGGCATATCAAATACGACACGGGTAGCTTGCCAGGCTCTGCCGTGCGGTAGCATACTCTTGTAGTCATCTCAAAATCCCGCATTTATTGATGAACTGTGCAGCCGCTTGCGCTGCGCAAGCCAGGCTGTGATAGACTGGTCTGCTGGGTGGAGTTCTGATGAAGAGGAAGTCCGGATGTGGAAAATGGAGGACCTCATGGAGTGGGGGTCGTCTGGCTTGTTGTGAGGCTCTGCTGGGGTGGCGGGCCAGGGCTAAAACCTGCCATCCCTCCCGGGCACTTCATGAGCAGCTGGGCACAGTGAGAGCCAGTAGCAGCTCTGCCCCATGTCTGTCTCTGGATCAGCATACCTGGGCCGGATTAAAAAAGACTGCAGTAGGGTGGATCTCGATGAGCCGGGCTGTGATAAGCTGGTATGCTGGGTGGAGTTCTGATGAAGAGGAAGTCTGGATGTGGAAAATGGAGGTCCTCATGGAGTGGGGGGGTCGTCTGGCTTGTTGTGAGGCTCTGTTGGGGTGGCGGGCCAGGGCTAGAACCTGCCATCCCACCCGGGCACCTCATGAGCGGCTGGGCACAGTGAGAGCCAGTAGCAGCTCTGTCCCATGTCTGTCATGCCAGATATGCCACATGATACTTGATATGGCAAGTAGATATCTTATATGCCAGATACTAGTAACAATTATAGACCTTATTCCCATGACCTGATGGAATGGTTTGAGGCTCTTTATGTTCCTGGAGCAAGCAAGTTCCCTTGGGCTCTACTTGCATGAGACAGGACATATGGAGATGTTACTGGTGCCCGCTCGAGCAAATCGAAGATGAACGGGAAGACAGTGATACAGTGATAAGTTCAGAAGTAGCCATTTAATGATCTTCAACTGACCACTCATTTGTTATTTGTTCTGATTTTTGACCACATGGTGCTAAGGGCCTACTCCTGGCCCTGCACTCAATGATCACTCCTGGCAGGGTTCAGTGGATAATATGGGGTGTCAAGGATCAAACCCAGGTTGGCTGCATACAAAGCAAGTGCCTTAGCTGCTTCACTACTTCTCTGGCTCCCATCAAATGACCATATTTTGAAATTTTATTTTACATAACCATATTTTATTTTATTTTTTATTGAGTCACCATGAGATATAGTTAAAAGGCTGTTCATGATCGGGATTCAATAACTCAATGTTCCAACACCCATCCCTCTACCAGTGTACATTTCCCACTACCAACGCCCCCTTTTTCCTCCCTGCCAATAACCCTCAAACCCTGCCTGTGAACTGACCATTCTTATTTGCATCTCAATTTGATTTTTATCTGCCTATTTGCCCATATAGGTCAAACAGACCTTTTCAGGGTCACATATAAATATAAAATACTTTTTTTTAAAAAATACTTGTAAGGGGCCAGAATGATAGAAAAGTAGGTAGAGCATTTTCTTTTCATGTGAAGAACCTGGAATTGATCCCTGACATCCCATATGGTACCCGAGCACAGTCAGGAGTAATTCCTGAATGCAGAGGCATGAGTAACCCCTTAGCACCGCTAGGTATACACCCAAAGCAAAAATAAATACATAAATAAAATAATACATGTAAACTGATGAAGGGAAGGATATTGGAACATTGTATGATTGAAACCCAATCCTGAAAAAATTTTGTAACTGTATATATCTCATGGTGAGTTACTAAAACAAAGTAAAGTGAGAAGCTCAAGGTCTGAAGAAGTACATATATGTGTGCATATGTGTGTGTGTGTATATATATATATACAGATATATATATATGTATATTCACATATATTCTAAGAAACAGATACAGATACCAGGAAAGCTGAAGATCAGTAATATGAAAAGATTATAAAAAAGGTATGATTTTTATACCATAATCACATAATTCATAAGAAGCCAGAGGAATCCCCACACCATGAGGGCCACCATTTTTCACATGTGGACTCCCCAGCTCATCAGAGCTCAACCCATCAGAAGAGCTGAAGCCTGGCTCGTCAGAGGTCCACCCTACAGCAGTCTTTTTCAAGCCCAACCAGGTATGCCTAATCCAGAGACTCACATACATGAGGCAGAGCTGCTACCAGCTCTCTCTGTGCCCAGCTGATCACAAGGCACCCGAGAGGGAAGGCCTGTTCCAGCCCTGGCCTGCCACCCCAGCAGAGCTTCCAAGAAGCCAGAGGAACCCCACACCATGAGGGCCACCATTTTCCACATCAGGACTCCCCAGCTCGTCAGAGCTCCACCCAGCAGAAGAGCTGATCACAAGCCCTGCTCGTCAGAGTCCCACCCTACAGCAATCTATTTCAAGCCCAGTCTTTCCCCACATGGTTGCTTTGCCATGTGTGGTTCATCAATAAATGTATGAGATGAGAGGCGACTACAAGAGTATCACACCTGCACGGCAAAGCCTGGCAAGCTACCCGTGTCGTATTTGATATGCCAAACACCAGTAACAATTATAGACCTCATTCCATGACCTGATGGAATGGTTTGAGGCTCTTTATGTCCCAGGAGCAAGCAGATGGCATTGGGCTACACTAACATGTGACAGGATGTATGGAGATGCTACTGGTGCACACTCCAGCAAATCGATGAACAATGGGAAGACAAGTGACAAGTGACAATCACACAATTAAAAAATTGATTTTTGGCGTTTTGGGTAACACCCTTTATGCTCAGGGGTTACTCCTTGCTCTGTATGTAGGAATTATTTCGCAGGACCATATGGAATGCCAGGGATCGAGCTTGAGTCAGCCATGTGCAAGGCAAACAGATTCCCCACTATACTATATCTCTGGCCCCTAAAAGTGCACTAAAATATTTCTAGATTATTTGAGTCTAAGAATAGACTGGGGATCAAACTAAGGCTTTTATGAAGTCGAGAACTGAAGATGAAGGCAGGGTTTCTTCCTGGATGGAGAGGGAATGTTGCTGAGGAGCTGTCATGACTGGGAATTCCCTTATTCAAGCACCTCATGATCAAGAATAAGAAGAGTCATAGGTTTTAACACAAGCAGGCCCAACACAAAGAGGTTTCCTAGCAGGGGCTACCTATGCCCAGAGGAAGCCTCCCAGAACAAGTCTATAATACCATGACTTTTACAATATAAATCACAGTGACTCTTTGTAAAATCTCATTCCTGAAAAATCTAACTGCCTGTGACTTTTTGACACTTGGATACAAATGACCAATATTTAGTGACAGAAAAAATGCCTTAAGTAATTGTTGTTGATGGCATTTCTTTGTCTATGAGGTACCATTTTCCCCTTATAGTCTACTCATGTCACAAGAAAAGATTAAAATTCTCCTCTAGAATTATCTTTTGTTCTTCCATGGGGAAAAAATACCCCAAGTTGTTCTCCATGAGTGAACATGGGTGAGAAGGACAAGGAGAGTCTGCATTACCATAAAATGTGTTAAGCATTTATTAAATATATCAGAATGCAACTAAAGCTTGGGGAGTGGGCAGAATGGGCATAAAGACAGTTTTATAGGAAATACAAGGTAATAGTAAGAATGACCACTCATTAAAAACCACAACCCATTATAGGGAATAAACTCGATCTCCTGTACAGTGATGAGCATACAGCATAGCATAGTTTTAAAAACCAGATGAGTCTATCAGACTCTAGGAGAAAACATTTGTAGGTTTAAAACCTTTATATGAAATAACAATTCATTTTTGTCAAAGACAACATACATGTTATATAAAAACTATGACACACATACATATACACACATGTGTATATTTTTGATACTTCTATTTATAGACTGCCAAAATGTAACCCATTTTGCCCACCTCCCACCAGTTTTCAAAGTATAGAAGACTAGATTTTCAAACCAATCTCAACTTAAATAAAATCTTGAACAAATTTAAAAAAATTACATCTAAAGACATTGGGTTGAAACAAATTTGAGTTTGAAGAAGGCATGTGCCTTTCTCAGCTGCCCACCCCAGTCCCTTTCTGCATCATGAATCAGGCTCATTTACCAAGGCCAGATAATTAATTGCACCTAGAACTATCATCACAGCATTTGATTTTCATATCATAATTATTAGTATATCTTCCATAAGCATTTAAATTTTGCCAGCCTGGCTCTGCCCTGTCAATGGTCAGTCCCTATCAACTCTACTTAATATGTAATTAAACAAAGGCACCGTGATTTACAAGGTTGCTCATAATAGAATCTCAGGCATACAATGTTCCAACCCCAGTCCTACCAGTTTGACCTTCTTCTACCAATAAATTGACATCTTCTACTGAAAAGACATGCTTGTTTAAAGAAGGGGTGGGCAGAGGCAAGACTTCTGCTAGTTCATTTCTGCATTATTATTTTATTGGGGTGTCAGAAGGACCTGCCATAGTCAACAAACTCTTATCTATGCTTTCTGAAAACACAGGATTAAATTTGAAGGTCTTTGCAGTACCTATCCTTTAATTCACACAATAAAAAATTACCTTATAAACCACCAAGGAAAATACTCTGTCAACAAACCTACAAAATGTTAAAATCTGTTGAGTTTAATAGTTATATTAATTTCATAGAGATAAAAATGAGAAAACTGGCACATTTTGATTTGTTTGGGGGCCATACCTGCTAGGACTTAATCCTGGCTCTGTGCTCAGGGGTCATTCTTGGCAGGTTTGGGGACCATATGGGGTGCTGGGGATCAAACTAAGGTGTGTTGCATACAAGGAAAATGATCTATCATGTGATATATGCCTCTGTGTATCACTCTGGCCAGACAGGCACATTTTCATAATGGATATGAGTAAATAACATAAATGAGTTAATGAAGTTCCACACCCAGCTCAGTTTCCAAGGACATGGTGGATATACTTTGAGCACCCTTGTTGGTGGTATTCTGGGCAAACCTCAGAATACTGAAACCTCAGAATACATCCTCAGAGCTCCATCCAAGAGAAAGCTGATCTCTCCCTGTTTTGGTTCATCAGTAAATGTATGAGATAAAAGCCTACTACTGTAGTGTACCACCTACACGGCAGAGCCTGGCAAGCTACCCGTGTTGTATTTGATATGCCAAAAACCAGTAACAATTATAGACCTCATTCCCATGACCTGAAGGAATGGTTTGAAGCTTGTCATGTGCCTGGAGTGAGCAGATACCCTTGGGCTACACTAGCTTATGACAGGACATATGGAGATATTACTGGTGCCCGCTGGAGTAAATAGATGAACAGTGGGATTACAAGTGATACAAGTGATTCTGGGCAAACAAGCAGATACCCTACTGGTAACTCTGGTTGCCTCACCAGAGGGCAAAATATTTACCCTCCTAAAGGTAAAAATCTTTACCCTCCTAAATTTTTATTTTTAAACCCCACAACAATGACAGATCTTGCAATTGATAGGAATGTAATAAAGATATGTGAAATTAACCTACAGGGAACTTACATGACAACTTTGTAGGAGAAAAGTCTATTCAAGTTCCAAAGGCTAGATTGTTTTTTCATAAGATATCAAGTTAAGTTCCAAATTAAATTTTTTGGTAGATTATCTTATTTTTTGTGCATTTTGTTTACTTTTGTTTCTGGACACACCTGATAATATTCAGGAATCACTCCTGGATATATTTGGGCAACCATGTTCAGTGCCAGGGAGCATAAGAATCAAGATTGGCCACATGCAAGGCAAGCATCTTAACACCTGTAGTGTCTTTCTGGTCCTCAATATTTTTATGTGTTATTTCCATATAAGTTAACAACCATAAATAAAGTGCTGGACATAACCTCACCCAACACAGGGTCTCAGCGAACATCTGCTGAATAAATTATACTTAGTAAAATGAAAAGCCCTTTCTTTTTTTATATTTTATTATACCACTGTGAGATATACAATTACAAAGATATTCATAATGTGTTCATATTTGGGTTTCAGTCATACAGTGTTCCAGCACCCGTCCCCTCCACCAGTGCCCTTTTCCCACCACTAATGTCCCCGATTCCCCTCCAACCTTCCCTAGCCTACCTTTATGGCAGGTTCTTAATTCTCTTCTTTTTCTCTCCCTCTCATTCTCTTTTCCTTCCCTTCCACATTGTGGATTACAATACATACATTAAGAGGTTGTCATGTGTATCTTTTTGCTTGTATTTAATGCTCAGTTCTAGGTTGGTATTAGTACTTTCGACAATTATTAGCACACTGTTCCATTCTATGTCTTACATAACCCATGACTCTCACACATTTGTGATAATTTCCACCTTTAACAAGACCTCCTGATCCGTGTTTCACCTGACCTTGGATATTTTATCATAATATGTGCATATATGTACATATATTTATGTCATGCAAATAAATACAGTCATTCTATATCTGTCTCTCTCCTTCTGGCTAATTTCATTCAACATGATCCTCTACATGTACATCCATTTATAGGCAAATTTCATAACTTCATTTTTTTTTTTTTTTTCTAGAAACTTATTTATTTTCCATCAACCTTTTCATCTCCTGTCTGAGTCTGAGGAGCAGTTTAAGACCACTCAGTGGTGGTTCCAACCCATTCAGTGGCCTGAGCAGTGGGCGCTGCAGACCAGTCTTCCGTGGCAGGCTGAGCACTCCAGTCTTCAGTAGGGAACTGCTGAATCGGCACGGACGGCACCTGCACCCCTCGGACCAGTCTGCGACCTCAGGCTGCGTGGCAGTGAACTCCGGCGCCGGGCGGTCCATTCACCCTGGAATTCCTCCTTAGTCACGGCCTTCTCGGCTGCAGCCTGCTCCTCCTTTTCAATCTCCTCAGGGTCTCTGTAGAAGTAGAGATCAGGCATGACCTCCCACGGGTGCTCACGGGAGATGGTGCCTCGCATGCGAGAACCTCCCGGGCCAGCATCCACCACATGAGACCCACAGAGTGAGCTCCCTTGTTGTTGCAAGGGATGGCAATGTCCACATAGCGCAGAGGAGAGTCTGTGTTACACAGAGCAATGGTAGGCAGGTTGACATAAGACGCCTCAGTGAGGGGGCTGGTGGTCAGCCCTGGGATCAGTAACCACCAGAAGTCTTGGCTCCCGGAAAGCTGCCTGGATTTGGTTAGTGAAAGTTCCAGGAGTGAAGCGGCCAGCGATCGGAGTGGCACCCGTGGGCAGCAGCGAACTTCAGCACAGCTCTCTGGCCCGTGTTCCTAGATGAGATGACGCTGACATCAGCTGGGTTTTCTATGGCAACAATGGCACGAGCTGCCAGCAGAAGCTTCTCCCAGGTTCTCTTCAAATTGATGATGTAGATGCCATCACTTTTCCTCTTGTAGATGTACTGTTCCATCTGGAAGTCCAGGTTGGTGCCACCTAAGTGGGTGCCTGCTGCTAGGAATTTGAGGACATCCTCCTCCTTCATCTGCAGGACATCAAGGGCTCCGGACATTGTGAAATTTCCCTTTAAGTTACGACGGAATCGTGGAACAACGCCGTATGGATCCTCGCTGGGCAGCGGAAAGGCCATAACTTCATTTTCCCTAACAGCTGCATAGTATTCCATTGTGTAGATGTACCAAAATTTCTTTATCCAGTCATCGATTCTTGGGTACTCTGGTTGTTTCCAGATTCTGGCTATTGTGAATAATGCTGTGAAAAGTCCTTTCTAAAAGCATCAATGAATAGAAAATTTAAATCACATGTGTTACAGATACAATACTGTAATAAATCAATCAGAATATTCTAAGGTCTTGATATTTATACCCTCATAGTATAAATAACACAGTATTATGTCAGTGGTGGTCAAAACAACCTAAAATTCAGGATCTAAGCTGATCCTGAATTATAATTCAGGTTTTGTCTGGGCTGTTCTATGATGGGGAGTAGGGGCATATGGAAAGGGTTGGAAAATGTAGCTCAGGTTCCTCATCTATGAAAGGAATTGACTAAGTGAGCACCTAGGCTTCTTACAGTTCTTAATGTTGATTCTTTAAAGCTAGAATAGAGGTCAGAGAGAGCAGAAGGCAAGACACATGCCTTGCATGTGGCCAACCAGCTAAATCCCCAGCATCACATATGGTCCTCTTCAAGAGCCCCTTCAAGAGTGATCTCTGAATGCAGACCCAGAAGTAATTTCTAAGACCCATTGACTATGGTTACAAACAATGAAACAAAAATATCTTTCCTCTCCTACTCCAGTCCCCAGTAAAAAACTTAGCATAAATGAAGTCATGAGAGGATCAATTTGGTTTCTTTATTTTTTTTTAAACTTTGAACCCCCACCCCATGAGGGTCGTCATTTTAGTCACATCTAGACTCCCCAGCTCGTCAGAGCTCCACCCAGCAGAAGAGCTGATCACAGCCCAGCTCGCGCAGTCGCTTTGTGGCCATGCAGTCCATCAATAAATGTACGAGATGAGAAGCAACTACAAGAGTATTCCACACACATGGCAGAGCCTGGAAAGCTACCCGTGTCGCATTTGATATGCCAAAAATCAGTAACAATTATAGACCTCATTCCCATGACCAGATGGAATGGTTTGAGGCTCCTTATGTTCCTTGAGCTAGCAGATGCCCTTGGGCTACACTAGCATGTGACAGGATGTATGGAGATGTTACTGGTGCCTGCTCAAGCAAATCGATGAACAACGGAAGACAAGTGATACAAGTGATATTTAAACATTATGATTTACAAAATTGTTCACAGTACAGCTGTCTCAGGTACTCAATATTACAAAACCAGTGCTACCAGCAATGTGCCCTGACAAATACCAAAGACTCTCGTTTCCCACCCACACTCCTATACCTGTTCCCTAAGCAAGCACCAATGACATTGATTATGACAACATATATCTCGGTCTAGTATTGTCACTGTCACTGTCTTCCCATTGTTTATTGATTTGCTCAAGCAGGCACCAGTAACATCTCATTCGTTGGGAATAAGGTCCATTATTGTACTGTTTTTGGCATATCAAATACACCATGGGTAGCTTGCCAGGCTTGGTCTAGTATTGCTAATAGTGTTGCTAAGTTATGACCTTTCACTGACTGTTAGGTGTGAATTGTAACATCTGTGTTATTGTTTTCACTTATTGAACTTTTTTAAACATTGGGGGCTTCTACTCAATTTTTTAACAAAGTTTCTCATGTTAATTTCTTACAAATATTCACTATTCAACCCCAAATCCACCACCATTGCAAATTCTAACTATTATTTCCAATATTCTCAACAACTAAGCCTGTCCCTAATTAGACCTTCAATAATTAATTTTATTGCTAATTTGCTAAAAATGGTCGACATATTTTCTTAGAAGAAAGGTAATAAGGATTGTTCAATCTAACCATGGAGCTATTGCGCCTTTAAGCCCTTTTATAAGTTACTGATATGTTGTTATGGGATAGACCTTGTGATTATATATACTGGAATTTCAGAATGCCACTGATTGCTCCAGGAATTCCACAGATTATAACTGGGTGGTAAAGTTGGAGTGAAATTCATATTTGGGTCCATGCCTTAGGGGCATGGATGTGACCACCTGGCCTTTCCTAAGAATAGGGAGATGAGAGGAGGGGAGCCCATCCCTGACTACATGAAAGCCTGGAGATTTAGTTGCCAAATCCACATTCATGAGTTTTTCAATGGATTAATTCATGGGTTGATCTCATTTGAGCAGTGGAGTCTGGCTTTTAACTGTGACGACTGTGGAATATGGAAGTTTTCGGCTGCTGGGGCTTTGTTGGGAAGGGCGTGGGCCTCACCTGTCCTCATCCGAGTGCCTCAGTGTCAGCCTGGAGAGGGGGAGTATCAGGAGAGTATCTCAGTTTCTTAGTCATATGCAGCCCTGACCCCAATACTGTTAAATGAAATTCCATGAAATATCTTCACCTTTTTCAAGAATACTTTTCTCATGAACACTGTCAGGGTGACCCCTTCTTAAATACTCTACTTTTCATAATAATCACAGTTCCGAAAATGTATCTATTAAATGAAAAAATCAATTTTGCTAATTAATGGTATATAGCCAATAACATAAACTGATTTTAAGGTAGAATAAAATTAATTAATGTGTTACATAATCATGCCTCTGACCATTAATTACAATGCTTCTTAATGGGTCCTTGAGTAGTTTTTGGATAAGGGAATTACTGTTTCTCTCAATATGGTAGCATCTCCCTTACTTTATAACTATGTATAAAGACGGAAATATTTTAATTGCCTATTACTAGTCATTAACCACTAATGGGAGGGGTAGGTAGAGTTTCTCTAATACAACAATGAAGTTAAGAAAAGGGGGAAAAAGGAAAACATATAGGAATACTTCTTTGACATAGCCAATGGGAATAAATTCGCTAATTAAAATTTCTGATAACTTATATCCAATAGGAGCTAAACAGTCATCAGGAAGTACTAGTTTATAATAAGACTGGAGGAACAAAACATTTTTGCAGTCACTGACAGAAAGGAAATTCTTAGAAAAGCTTTAAATTTCAAAGAGTACTGACAGAAGATAAATTACATGTGGCTCTATAATGAAATGCAGTGGCTAAAAGTTGAAGACTTGGTAAACCACAAAGGTCAAAGAATACTTAACAAGGATGTGAATGAATATTTTCTTCATATACATCAAGACAACGCTAAGTAGAACACAGAGCTTTTCAGTGTCAAAGGAGACTTAAAATATTCAACTAACTCAACAAACAAAACTCAACTTGACATGAATTCAAAGAATGGTAAAAGTAATTAACACAAGGCAAGTGAATTATAAGACAAAGATAAAGAAATTTATATTTGCAGGTTTGGCCATGAATAAACCCAATGGCAGGGGGAAAGTAAGGAGAGGATTTTGCTAACACATGAGCAGTGGCTCCACTGACTCTATTCACAAATGAGAGAAACTGAAGCAGTGGGGAAACATGTGATGGGGGTTAAAGGTGCAGCCAGTGTGCCTTATGATAAAGCCTGAGTGCAATTCCCAGTTTGTGGGTATCCATGCTACCAGCTGACCTAGAGGAATTTAGTGTGTAGGAGCAGTTCTCCCACTACATGGCAAGAAGTCACAGAATTTTCCCTTTCTGTTCACTTTAGGACTTATGAATCTTGCCTCGGAGCCATTTAAACACCCCCACCAAGCCCTCCAGAAGCAAAACTAAGCATTCTAATACAGAAACCTGTGATGGCACTGCCATCTTCTTCCCTTTCTGACAGGACGTATATAGACCCACTGCACCTGCTGGCAGTGAGGAATATTGGCGGCACTGAATTCAACAATATCCACTATAATTCTATTCCTCCAAAGTCCCCCTCTAAAAATTCTCTTTCTCAAACTACTTAAAATGAACATATAGTCTAATATAAACACCATTGTTACAATCTTAGCTCTAAGACAAATTCTTTAACTTCTCTTTCCAAAATGACTGCTTCCTTAATCCTTTCTATAAGAAAGTTTTAGAGGGTACTTTAAGAAAGACCAGTTGGTACTCTTTCTTTTATAATCAAAGCATCATGATCTACAAAGTTATTGATAAGTGGATTTTCAGACGTAGAATATTGCAGTATTAATCCCACAACCAGTGTCAACTCTTCACCAACATTCCCACATTCCCTCCCAAATTCTCCCCACCGTAATCACCCCTTCAGCCTATGTTCTTAACAGGCACCTTTCTAAGTTTGGCTGTTAAAGTTTGGATGTCTTGATGTCAGTGTTTTTGAATCTGTGGTTTAGACATTTTGCTCTATCATTCCGTAATACCACCTTTGTATCTGACTTCCCTGACTTGCCCCAAGGCCAAGTCCCATCTGTCTCTCTCCCTCTCCCTTCCACTAAGGGTAAAATGAAGAAGACTAGCATGAGAACTTCCAGGGCAGTTTCCCTACTACTTTAAAAAAGGGTTCTGCCTGATATTTTATCACCACTTCTCATATGTTAAAAGCATTGTTTCACAGTAATATATAAAAATATGCTTAAAACTTCCAGTGAGTTATGGTCTGAAGACCTAACTGGTCTTAATCAATTTCTGTTCACATTCTTTAAATAAACTAACCTCAATTTATTTTCAAGGTTAATTTTTTTTCAAAGTAATAGGGGCATATCATAGATTTAATAAAAACCTTTAATGAAAATTCTTAGAGGCCAGAGAGTAGATAATATCCAGAGGAAAGAGCAAACGTTGGAGTGACTAGGTTCTTGACACTAGAACCTATTTCAGGTTTAGTGTTGAGTCAATCACAAATCCTCTGGTCTTTAGTTTCCTGACTAAACTAGTAAACTGGATTCTATCTAGGGCTATGTTCAGCTCGCATATTTAAATAATTAGTAATATTCAAACAGTTCTTGGCTTTTTAAAAAAAGAAATATTTGTGAGCTAGTTTTTGGAATTCTCCCCAGCACTTCAACAAGTGGTGCTGAGAAAACTGGGCAGCCATGTGTCAAAAAGTGAACTTAGACCTCTATCTAATGTCATGCACAAAAAATCAGATCAAACTGGACTAAATATCTCAATATACGACCTGAATCCATAAAGTACATTGAAGAAAACATAGGTAAAATCCTTTACGACATTGAAGCTAAAGGTATCTTCAAAGATGAAACACCACTAACAAAGCAACTGGAACAAAGATAAGCATATGGGACTACATGAAACTAAAAAGCTTCTGTACTTCAAAAGAAACAGTGACCAAGATACAAAGACAGCCCATCAAATGGGAAAGAATATTCACCCAATGCCCATCTGATAAGAGGTTAATATCCATCCATGATCTATCAGTTACTGATACAACTTTACAAGAAAACAGATGATCCAATCAAAAAAATCGGGAGAATTGAACAGAAACTTTCAAAAAGAAGAAATTTGAATGGCCAAAAGGCATATGAAAAATGCTCATCATTGCTAATCATCAGAGAAATGCAAATCAAAACAACAATGAGATATCACCTCACACTACAGACTGGCACATATACGAAAAGAGCAAGAATAGTCAGTGGTGGCATGGATGTGGGGAGAAATTGTTGGTGGGAATGTCGAATGGTACAGTCTTTTTTGGAGAACAATATGAACATTCCTCCAAAGACTAGAAATTGATCTCCTATTTGACCCAACAATAATACTCCTGGGAATATACCCAAGGGGCCCAAAAACACACAGCAGAAGCACCATCTGCATTCTATGTTCATAGCAGCACTATTCACAATAGCCAGAATTTTGAAACAACCTGAGTGCTGAGAACAGCCTAATGGATATAGAAACTTTGGCACATCTATACAATGGAATACTATACAGCTGTTAGGAAAAAAATAAAGTTATGAAATTTGCCTATAAATGAATGGACATGGAGAGTATCATGTTGAGTGAAATTAGCCAGAGGGAAAAGGACAGATATAGAATGCCTGCATTCATTTGTGGGGCATAAAATTAGCATAATAATAATATTCAAGGTCAGGCAAAATATGGATCAGGAGGACTTGTCAGTGTTTGGAATACTGCAATTGTGTGGAAGTCAGAGGTTAGGTAAGACAGAGAAGAGACTGGTGTGCTAATAATTGTTGGAAATGGCACTAGTAGCCTAGAACTGAGCACTGAATGTAGGCAAAAGGATATACATGGTAACCCCCTAAATGTATGTATGCAAGCCACAATGTCTAAGAGAAGGGAGAGAGGGAGAAGGAGAGGGAAAGTAAGAGGGAGAGGGAGCGGGAAAGAGAGATAGACAGAGAGAGAGACCCAGAGAGAGAGAGAGAAAGAAAGAGAGAGAGAGAGAGGGCAGACTGGGGGAAGGGGGAAAAGAATCTGGGGACATTGTTGATGGTAAATGTGCACTGGTGGAGGGATGGTGCTGGAAGACTATATGACTGAAACCTAATCATGAACAGCTTTGTAATTGCATATCACACTGCGGTATAATTAAAAATAAATTAAATAGATAAAAATAAATAAGAAAAGAAATATTTGTGGGTTAGTTTCGAATTCTCCCTGGCACAGCCCCTTGACCACTAGAGGTTGATGAGCCCAATGGAATGTGACAGGTCCTGATTTCTCTAAGAACTGATGATTTTGGGGAAATATGATATTTTCAGAGAGTAGCATAGATTAATTTGTCTTACTACTGCTGATGACTGATAGCTTGGAATATAAGAAGCAGACATCTTTGGGCTTCAGTAATACCACTTTTGCCTCTGCTTTAGAGCCTTAAGGACAGTGTTTCAGAAGCTTCTTAGCCATAACAATCTCCTTCCTCCCTCTGATACCTGTTCACTAGACAATGTGGGCACTCAGCCTCTGGATAACTTGCCTCTCCTAATAACTATGAGTCCATGGCCCATGTGTGTGGATTCTTTTCGGCCATGCTGTGTGGGTAGCTTTGAGTATCCGTTTCTCTAGGTGCTAGATAGAATTTTTACCTTTTCAGGGTCTCTGTGGCCACTGGATGGCTACAGGGGAGAGATTGTATAGTAGGCAAGGCAATTGCCTTCTACACGGGCCAGTCCCCTAATCCTAGTCAAGGGTGCAGAGAAATGGATAAGTGCTGAGCACTGCCTGACATCACCTGAACTAAAACAAACAAAAAGAAATATTCTGTTGTATATTATCCATCTCCATCTGTGAGAAACAAATACACAAACATGTCATTTACTACTTCTATTAGACACATAATGATTATAGAATCAAAAGTCTTCAAAAGAAATGAGTATTTTCTGGGGCGGAGTGATAGCCCAGCAGGTAGGGCATTTGCCTTGCACGCGGCCGGCCCGTGCTGGCCAGGGTTCGATCCCCGGCATCCCATATGGTCCCCTGAGCACCGCCAGGAGTAATTCCTGAGTGCAGAGCCAGGAGGAACCCCTGAGCATTGCCGGGTGTGACCCAAAAAAGCAAAAAAAAAAAAAAAAAAAAGAAAAAGAAAAGAAAAAAGAAAAAGAAACATGTAAAAGAAATGAGTATTTTCTAGTTAAGTTCTCATAGGTGCTGTGATGCACAGTATGACCTTCCTCATCCTTCTCCAATCACCTACAGGCATAGAGTATCATGTTTTCCGTCCAGCACTCTACTATTACAACAGAATAACTTAACATTTTAAGACAGTGCAAGAGAAGAATATCCATCAAACTGCTCAGAGCAGTTTATCTATTGATGGATGGGCACAATGATTTGAGAAAATTTTCTTTTTCTACTTTATTGCTTATTATTATTTTAAAGTTATAGAAATACACTTTTTTTTTTTTGCAAAAGTGCACACAGAGAAACATCAGGGTTCTAGATACACTCAACCCCAATCCTTGAGGAGGGGATAAAAGCATGAGAATATCTCAGTGTGAGAAAACCTGATTGCCTGCAAATACCTGCAGAATTGACAGGAGATAAAGATAAATATATGTGATTTTCCAGCTTAGTTTAATTGGTGGGAATGATAAGGAAAAATACTTTTGTCACTATTCAATGAATATGTTTGTTATAATCTGGGTAAGCCATCAGTGGAAGTGGATTCCTTTGAAGGAGTGAGCTCCTTTTCTGTAAATGAGCTCAAGACTTGGGAATCGCTTGTAAGAGATTTCAGAGATGAGATGGCTGCATTGTGTGGAAGAGAGCACGGTGTATGGAGAAACAGCCAGGTTCTTTGATTTGTACTAAAACACAGAACATCCATATCTCACTGTCTGCCATCACAAAGATAGAAAACACAGTGGGAACATTGATGATCTTTTAACTGGATGAAACGACATGTTCTTAACTTTTTCATGGCCTTTTATCATGGTCAAAAGTAAACACTTAAGGGAATCATGTGAAAATGAGAAATAAGAGTTACTGACATAGATTACTAAGGGAAAAGCTGTTGAAAGAGTTCATAGGAGGTTTTAACACTGAGATAAGATGAATTTAGGCAGAGTATGAAATATAATCCAATTACTATTTTAATTCTAGTGCTATTCATTCATATAGGCTGGGTTTATTTATATAATGCCACTTTTTACAAGGTGAACACTAAGGGCAGGGGATATCAGAGTCTGAGAAATATAAACATTTTTGATTCTTTATGACAACAGTCGATATTCTTAGCTTAAGAATTTCTCTTCTGTTCTATAAATACTGAGTGCCCACCATAAATACAGGTTAAAGAAGAATACAATATAGTCTCTGCCTTCATAGTTTTGGGAGGAAAATAAGCAAAATACAAGAAACTTTAAAACAAGATGAAGAATGCCACATGGAACCATAGCTTACTCGGGATAGCACACAGGGATCACCTAGGGAGTTCCACTTTGCATTTATCAAGTCAGTTGCTCTCATTGGAGCCTGAATATGAAAATTCCCAGGTGAAAATCAGAGAAATACTGATTAAGGATCATTTTAGAAGCATTTTTCAGAGTTGCCTGAGGGTCCATAGGAGAGATAGAAAGAACAAAAAATGAACTATAAAACTATAAAACTGTGTTTGAATTAAAGTTGACTCTACTTTGTATATGAAATATAGATAACAGAGAACTGTCAGGGAAGAAGATATGCAAATGGAATTAAGTTAGCCAAGGATTACAACAGTCATTAGAAAGAAGATCGGAACTTCAGTTCTCAAAGGCTGAATGAACTGCAAGAATATTAGTTGGGAAAAAAGGTTTATGAGTTAGTCAGGAAATTGTAAAATTCCATTTGAAAAGCTAATTTTTCTTATGAGGTACCTTATGCTAAACTAGTTATGAAATAATAACTGCATTTAGAGAAAATGTTTCCCTCAGTGCTTGTATAAACAAAGAACTGGTACAGCAGGAATTTGGCTCAATTGTAAGCAATATTTTTTTTCAAAAACGTTTACATTAAAAGTACTAATTCAGGACCAAGAGACAGGTCAAAGGGCTGAAAGAGTTCCAGGTTTGATGTCTGGCACCAGTGGAATGGCCTCCGACCCCCCCCCCATCATTGCCTGGTATGCATGGCTAAATACTAATTAAAGGGTCAGGACGAGAGCACGTAGTGGTTAAATAAACCCTAGCACCATCAAGTGGGGCCCCAGGGTCTCCCAGTACAGATGATCACAGCATCAGTTCACCAAGTGTTTTGAGCACTGAGCTGTCAGGCTGTGAAACCCCTCAAGGATGGTTACAAGTGGCACCCCAGCCTACCACCAGGGAGACAACTTCAACAAACTATTTAATATTCATTAATTCTTGTCACCTAGGCTGAGCAAACCTTTAACTGTACCTTCACTGAGGAAGAAAAAGCACAGCTATCATGACCAACAGCTGACCAGTAGAAAAGAACCCAGAAAAGTCTTTAGGCCCTTTGTGCTGCAGTCTCTGCATTGCTTAGTTTTAAGAAGAGATAAATAAGCAGTATAGAAATCTTATATAATAAGCAATATATAAATCTTACTCAAAAACAACTTCATTGACCTCCTTGATATTGAAAAGAAACCTCAAAATACATTGTATAAATATCCATATTCAAATCTGAATCTGAACATGAATAAAACAACTTGCAAAGTGCAGTCTGGGGATTTTTATTTCCAGGTTGTAGAAGCCAGTTGTCAAGTGATCAGAGTAGAAGGTGGGTTCCTTGCTACAAAACTGATGAAAAATTTCTTACTGCTGATCTTTCAAGTTGAAAATGTATTTTCCTTTGGTGAGGGGATGATCACTGGCCCTAAAAAAAGTTTTCCATGCTAGTCGGCCCTCCATGTCTCATACAGTCACTATCAGTCATCAATTATTAATACCAGGGAGCCAGAAAATCTGCTGACTGATAAAGGCTACTGTCATTGAAGACTTTTTTAAAAGACCTCTGTACTTTTTAGACCTGTCCTTTTTTTTGTTTGTTTGCTTTGTTTTCATAAAAAGTCATTTATCATAGTTTTTCTCGTTAATAATATGCTGCACAATACCTATCCCTAAATGGCCAAAGAACTTATCCTTTGATATAATAGCTCAAATGATAAGATTCTTGGAGATTATGAATAATGAGGAAGACAGAATGTGATCAGAAAAATCTCGAGAATGAAAGGATAACTGTTCACTTGATCACTTGAATCCCGTTATTCATCGATTTGCTCGAGCGGGCGCCAGTAACATTTCCATTGGACCCTATCACGTGCAAATGTAGCCCAATGGCATCTGGTTGATTCAGGAATATGAAGGAGCCTCAAACCGTTCCTTCAGGGTCTTTACAAGGAAGTCTGACCATCTTGTAGGTGGGCGGCCACGTGATCTTTTGATATCCCGTGGGATCCAGTCTGTAATGGCTCTAGTCCAGCAGTTGTCTCCAAATCACATTACATGTCCAGCCCATCTGATTTTCGATGCCTTGGCAAACGAGACAGCATCCCTGTTTCTGGAATAGCGACGGAGGTCAGAATTCCAGATTCCTTCTCTCACTTGAGTGAGGTGTGATATTCCAAGCATAGCTCTTTCGATTCCTCTCTGGGAGACCCGAATAGCATTCTCATCCTGCTTTCGTAGGGCCCAGGTCTCTGAGGCGTATGTTAATGCAGGGAGAATGGTGGAGTCAAAGAGATGTGCCCGGAGCCGGAGGTTCTTTGTCCTTTTAGCGATTTCTTGGATGCCTTTGAAGGCATTCCATGCCGCTCTCTTCCTCCTGCGCAGCTCAGGTTTTAGGTCATTCATCATGTTGATTTATCGACCTAGGTACACATAACTGCTGCATTCAGAGATGTTTGTTCCATTGAGAGTGAATGGGGCCTCTGGAACTACTTCATTCTTCATGAACATAGTTTTCTTTAGATTCAGCTATAGACCTATCTTTCCACATTCTCGGTCGAAGTCAGCCAGCATTTGTGCCGCTTGGCTAATGTTTGGTGTTATTAGAACAATGTCATCAGCGAAGCGGAGGTGGTGTAGTTGCCAACCAACCATCTATCTTCACTCCCATTCCTTCCCATTCTAATTGTTGCATGATGTTCTCCAGGGTGGCGCTGAAGAGTTTTGGTGAAATGGTATCACCCTGTCGAACCCCTCTTTTCACATTAATGATCACTTCTTTGTAGAATGGTGAGATCCTGGTGGTAAATCCGTAATACAGCTCACGAAGGATCTTGATGTATTGGGTTTGAACACCCTGTTTGGCTAGGGCTTCGATGACTGCTTCAGTCTCCACAGAATCAAAGGCTTTCTGTAAATCAATGAACGTGAGACAGAGCGGCATCTTGTATTCCCTACAAACCTCAATGAGCTTGGTTACCATGTGGATATGGTCAATTATGCTGAATCCTTTCAGGAAGCCTGCTTGCTCGCATGGTTGTCCTTCATCTAGTGTTCTGCTAATCCTGTTCAGGATGACTCGTGTAAACAGCTTGTAGATGACAGACAACAGGCAGATGGGGCGATAGTTGTCGATGTCGTGAATGTCTCCCTTCTTGAACAGTAGAACTGTCCTGCTGGTTTTCCATTGGGAGGGCACCTTGCATTCGGACAGGTAGCGTGTGAAGAGCCGAGCTAGTGTATTGATGAGTACCGACAGCAGATTCTTCAGGTGTTCGGGTCTGACTTTGTCTGGGCCTGGTGCTGTTCCTTTCTTTACCGATGAGATGGCATGTCGGATTTCAGAAGGGAGAATGTTGGGAATGACATATCCATCTTGCGGAATTTGGTATGTGGGCAGGTGGATGTGGCTATCAAAGAGATTTGAGTAGAAGTCATCGATAATCTTCTCCATTGCCTTTCTGGAAGATGTGATAGATCCATCAGGGCGTCGAAGGGCAGTCATCTTGGTCTTATAGTTGGCAAAGGACAGGCGGGCAGTGCGAATGCTTTTTCCCAGCTTCTGCTGCATCTTCCAGTATTTCTGCTCTTCTGTATTTGAGGTATTCTTTGATCGCTTCTCTGCACTGTTTAGCAAGCTTGGATGTTAGCATTTGGTCTCCTGAGGCTCGCGCCTTGCCATATTGGCGAATGAGCTCAAGAGTTTCTGATGACAGGCGTCCTTTTGTGTCTTTCTCTCAGCATTCTTCACACAATCATGGAGGTGCTGAACCAGTCGGTTGTATTCTTCATCGATGTTGTCAATGATGGTATCTTCCCATGTTGCTGCAATGATGCCAAAGAGTTCCCAGTTGGTAGTCGTTCTGGGAGTTCTCTTCTTAAACTTTGCAGCCTTTTCTCCCCGTTGTGGGAAGTAGAATTTTGCACGAAGGAGACGGTGGTCTGATCATGTTTGGAATTTGGGGACTACAGCTACATCGGTCAGACAAAACCATCGATTGAAGATGATGTGTTCTATTTCATTGTGGAACTGTCCGCCAGGAGATTCCCATGTCCAACGTTTCGCTTCAGCTTTCTGGAACTGTGAGTTCCCATGAATGGTCTTGGTGGACATGATGAACTCAGATAGTCTCTCACCCTGTTCGTTCCATTATAGGCCATGGGTCCCGATGTGGAGTTCTTTAGCCGATCTTCTTGGTCCTATCTTGGCATTAAAATCACCAACTATGATCTTGTAGAAGGTGTGATCTTTTTTATAGAACTCCTCCAATTCCATGTAGAATTTCTCAATTTCATCTTCTTTGTATGTGGATGTTGGTGCATAGACAATGAAGATAGAAATTGCTGGCAGTGGGCCACATCTCTTCAAGTGTAATCGTCCTATTCGGTTTGTAAGGCATTCAAATGAATCGATGTTTACGGACATGTAAACATTGATTAACAAGGATAACTGTTAACTCTTTTAAATAAAAAAAGTGGAGGAGGAATTGTGGCTCCCCCTCAGGGAAGTTCTAAGACCCCAGGCTCAAGGGACTTCCTGTGGACACTATAGCATTTAAAGTACTTGGGGGTCAGGTGGTGATCATGGCATCAGATGTTGAGACTAAATGGATCTCCGGCAGCCCAATAGGGTCCTTGGCCTGTGTGCAGGGCCGACACCATTCCCCCTGACTGGTAGATGGAATAAAGAGCAGGCCAAAGGTTTTCCTGAAAGTTACTTTTTAATGGTTATTTTTTGCCTCACCTCACTGCTCTCTGCAGGAATCTCTCCAAGGACCTCTGGCTCTCCCCCTGCGGGTTTTCCTGCAGGCTGCTCTCTCCTTGGGTGTCTGTGCAGGCTCCTCTAATCAGAGCCTCTCACTTTCTGTTGCCTCTTTTCAGGGCTTCATGTTTAAGGTTTCTCCCAGGACCTTTCTTTTCAGGACCTCTCTTTTCAGGTTCTTTTTGGTCAGGGCTTTTCTCTTCAGGGCCTCTTTTCTCTGGATTTCTCAGCTATGTCCCATCTTTGTTTCCCTGTGTTACATTATTTCATCCTGTTGCCTCTATTTCACTATTTCTATAAATCCCTATTTCTGACTTCCACCGTTTAGTCCTATTGCCCTATTGCTCTGTTGCCCTGTAGCTCTGAAGCTTTGGTGCTAGCTCTCAGGCTCAGGCACCAGGCCTTGTGGCTCTGATGCTGGCTCTCGGGCCTAGGCACCAGGAGCTACTTCTCCTCTCTGGTGCTGGCCATCTAGCTAAAGCACCAGGGGCCCCAAGGCCTAGGTGCTGGCCTTATAGCCCAGGCACCAGAGGTGACTGCTCTCTCTATCTGGACGTCCCTGGATGCCTCCTGGGGTCCCTATTTATAGTCTTTGGCCAGGTTCAGAACCCTCAACTCTCTTAATGGTTTCCTAACTATAGGTTTCTTTATGAGACCTTTGAGAGGCAATTACTATGCCTTTAAGAGGGATTCCCACATTTACTCTTTTTTTTTTTTTTAAGACATGGCAACAAAGTCTAAGTTAATTAAGGGAAAACAAGTCCAAGGTAACAAAGTTTGTGGAGAATAATAAGTCCAAGGTAACAGTCTGTGGAGGGAAAATAAATGTGGAGGGGTAAAGCACAACAGTTTCTTTCAAGCAAAGTTAAGGTTCAAGTTCAGGCTCCATTTACCATGTTAGGTCGAAGTCAAATCCTTTGTGGGGTCCACATTGGAAGGAATTGAAGAGGAAGTGAAAAGAACCGGTTGAAGCAGTCAAGTTTGAGGTTGGAAGGGTCCAGCTGTCATTGTTGTGGCCCAATCCAGTTTGGACGCCATAAGTTAAGGCTTTTAAACAATAAAACCTACCCCTACCCATCCTACCCACCAAGGTGAAGTGGATGGATTTGCTCAAGAGTTTTCATTAATGTGCTAAACAATGAGTGGACTGTATTTTAAGCTATTATATCCCCACAATTTAAATTTTAACACAGCTTTTATATCTCCTTGACCTTTTAGTATTAATTCGTTTTCCCTTTAGTAACACAATTTCTCATCACAGATACTAAAGTAACCTGTTTTAGACAATTTGGACCAATTTAAATTCTATACCAATTTAGACCTGATTCTTAAAATATAATCCTACAACCAAGTAGCACTCCATGTGTGTATGTATATATAGCTTCTTTATCCAGTCATCTCTCGGTGGGATATAAAGAAACATCACTTGCATCACTTATATCACTTGTCTTCCCATTGTCCATCGATTTACTCGATCAGACACCAGTAACATCTTCATACATCTTGTCACATGCTAGTGTAGCCCAAGGGCATCTGCTTGCTCCAGGAACACGAAGAGCCTCAAAGCATTCCATCAGGAAACATAGTTGGGAATAACAAATGGTCAAGGGAATAGAACCTGAGAATTGGCCTATGGAATTAAACTTTTCAAGGGTGAGTGATGGGGGTGGCTGTAAGAGAAATCGGTGGAGGGAAGCAAGCAGTCTGGAGGGTGGGAGGGTGGTGGGCATGAAACCTGTCATTAACATATAGTATTGTAAACCTATTGGTGTAAACCAAGGTGCTTAAAATATTTTAAAGACTACAAACCTTAATCAGAGTTTGATAACAGCAGTATATATTATCCATTAATCTCTTAAATGTTCTATTTAATGCACAAAACTTTCGTCAGAGCTGGGAACAATTTTATGGTTTCTCTGGGGATGCTTTAGTATCTTGAAAAAAAATCTATGCAGCATGGGC
Organism: Cryptotis parvus; assembly: GCA_021461705.1. Taxonomy (NCBI): domain Eukaryota; kingdom Metazoa; phylum Chordata; class Mammalia; order Eulipotyphla; family Soricidae; genus Cryptotis; species Cryptotis parvus. The sequence continues at coordinate 141,801 of JAJIBD010003461.1, read as the reverse complement.
CTAAGAAAGTTATCTCCACAGGACTTCTTATATTTCAATAAGTCTGTCTCATCGTTTTAAATGCTTAGGTGATTCCAAAATTTGTACTTTTTCTAAAGTCTGCTGGTCAACGATGATTTTTAACTCTGTTATGATAGTGAAGCAAATGACATTCCAGATCAGCTTTATAAATTGAACTTCCCCAATTCACTATGTGCCATCACTGCCCTCCTTCCATTTATATTTCATTGTCTCTAGTGGGAATTCATTGCTGTTATGAGAAAGGAGAATGGGTAATTTACACTCACAAAGCCAACAGCTAATTATATACTCTAGCACTTAATGACTGACTCCCCAAACTTCTACATGGGAATTCAGACATATTTTCCTACTAGGCAGGTGCCATGAGTAACTTCAGGGCTTAGACTAGAGAATCCAGCAAGGAATAGTATTTCCAGGTCAACCTCCCTATCCTTAGCTCCTTTCCATTGTCTTCTGAAAAAAATTAAGCACATATTTAGCCTGATCGCCTGAGTCATAAGGCATGTAAGAAAGCCCATAGAAAAACATTGAAGGACCACATTTTTCTATGTCCAATTTGCCTGCTTTGTCTTTCTCCTATAAAAAAGTAAGTTTTTAGTTACATTATCAGAGTCTTTGAGATTTCTAGATGATTTCATTTTATTATTTAAATATCCTTAAATCCTTTTCAATAATCAGCTTTATATCTTACTTAATAAATATTTATTATTATTTGTTAATAAATACTTGTTTCTTAATAAATACTTGTTAAATGGAATTAAATAGAATTGAATGTCAAAGTTTCCTCTACTGAATATTTTATTTATCTTAGTGGTATATTCTGTAAAAAGAGAGGAAGATTTTCTACAAGTAATATCAAGATTTACTGAGTCTTTTTTTTTTTTTTTTGGGTCACACCCGGCAATGCTCAGGGGTTTCTCCTGGCTCTGCACTCAGGAATTACTCATGGCGATGCTCGGGGGACCATATGGGATGCCGGGATCGAACCTGGGCCAGCATGGGCCGGCCGTGTGCAAGGCAAACGCCCTACCTGCTGGGCTATCGCTCTGGCCCCATGATTTACTGAGTCTTAAGTATGACAAGCTGAGCTATATCTATGCTATGGAATATAGCTCAGCAGCAGAGGACTTGACTTGCATGTGTAAGGTCCTGGGTTCAATTCTTGGGACTGCATGAAAAGAAAAGATTTGTAAACCTAACTTAAGCTTCAAAATATTAATCAGTAAAAGCAGAGGCTACAGGAAAAGGCTTTGTAACTCAATTTACATAATACACAATCATTAAATTCTTGGCAGAAAGCAAATTTTAATATTTCCACTTAATTTGTATTTATTGAGTTTTTTGGGGGGACATTTATTGGGTTTTGGGGCCGCATCATATAATGTTAAGGGGTTATTTTTGGCTCTGTACTCAGGAATTATTCAGAAATTACTTATAATTTAATAATTATACATATTATATATAATATATAATATATTATATATAATAAATACATATATTTAATAATTATATACATAATTATATATACTTATAATATAACAATTATTCAGAAATTATTCAGAAATTATTCAGTAATTCAGGAATTACTTAGGGCGCCATAAGGGATGCTGGGGATTGAACCCAGGTTGGTTGCATGCATGGTAAAGTGCCCTATCCACAGTATTGTCGTGCTGGCCCTTATGCTTATTTAATTTTCTATAGAAAATGTCTTTAAGGGAGGTAATTCTTATTTTTCAGGAACTTCTCAAAAGGTGGTTGACTTGCAGTCTACACCTAGCTTCTTTGCCAGACATAGAGCTTGAAGGCAAATAAGCTTTGTAAACAATCTAGAGGGCAAGGTAAGGAAAATAAATATTAATGAACTAATTATACTATTATATTCATTCCTATACGAAGACAAGAATGTTAAATCAACTGAGACTGACAAAAGCATTATCAAAACAAACAAACAAAAAGTCTGGCCACTAAAAAGATTGAGCTGTTTATCACAAGAAAAAAGATTAGCATGATCTAATGGAAGACCATTTGGACAATACAAAGCTTTGTATAAAAAAGATAAAAAAGAGATACTAGAGATACTTTACTGATGACTTATCAACAGAAACACATAGTTACAAATTTGGGGGTATCCTAGGAAAATGACTTTGAGACACAGGCATCACAAGTGAATGATGAGAGAGTAAGTCAGGATGCTTATGCAGTCCACAGTAACTCTGTCTCGAGCCTCCAGCCTATCCAGATAGTTACTGAGAAAGGAAGTTCCTCAGGGCTGATCTGATTAAATTCTGGTCTTTATTAAATTCTTGCTGAAATTGACATTTCAATAAGGTCTGGAATGTCAGAATGGCAACAGAGAGGGAGTTCTTAATTTTAGAGTGTTAAAAGATGTTTATATGCTATAGTTTTAATTTGAAAACTAGTTGAAGTATGTAGTGAGTGTGATTAAGATCAATAAGGCAAAGTTAAAGAAAAAAAAACTGGAAAAAAGAATGGTAACAAAGTATCACTGTATCACTGTCTTCCCGTTGTTCATCCTGTTGTTCATCGATTAGCTCGAGCGGGCACCAGTAACATCTCCATATGTCCTGTCGCAAGCAAATGTAACCCAAGGGCATCTAGTATTTTCAACAATTTACGGCATAGATTCACAGTACTAAATCCACTGGATCTAAGGCAGTTTCATATCCAACCAGACAAGTCAGGGTTAGAATTTTCCAGAGGATGTTCAGCAATTAGAAAACTAGCAAGTGGTCTAAGTCACATCTTAACCCATGTTAGACAATAATAAATGATCTAACAATATCCAGTTTGAAGGTGCTGGCACTTTATAACTTATTATCAAAATAAAAAATGCAGTAAAGTAGCAGAGGAAAGTGTATTTTTTGCATCTTACATCAGTTACAGTGAGGTGCTTTCTGCCCTGAGTTATTCATTTGAAGGCCTAATGTGATTTCTTTTCAAAATCTATGAACTCTAACAATGCTAAGCATTGTTTTTCTCAGAGAAGGATATTGCAAAATGTATATAAAATGATATCTGGATTTCTTACTTTAGGTTTATAATCAAAATAATATGGTGTAAAGCTACACAGTAAGTTAAAAACATGGAAAGGATATCTTAAAATAAACCCTAAATATAAATATTAATGTTGAATAAAAAACTACTATAAGTGATTTATGGATATCAATCAAGACAATAATTCAAATGGCACATAACACATACCACTTCTATCCTCATTTAGAGAGGATAAACCAAAATAAGTTAAATAGCATTACAAGTCACACAGTTAATAAAAGCAGAATGAAGATCTGAACTCAGTGATCTCTCAGTCAAGTTAGAGGACCTCAAATAGCACAACAATGAACAGCTAACACTCTGGTCACCTTAAAGACCCAGTGAGCTAGGAAAAAATGACCTATAGTAAGCAGAAAAACAGAAGAAGAATCCTTCCGTACTGTAAAGGTTTAATTTACTGTAAAGGTTAATGCCTAGTGCAAAGGCCTAGTGTACATGGAGCTGTCTTTGTTCTGTTTAACGAGCAACTTGCTGTGATCTTGCAGAGGCTCTTCTACTTGGGTTTATCACATGGTTCATGTCTTGCTCATTTGACAGCTACCTGACAGTCTATAATGATTCAGAGAATTTCTTTAAGGCCTATGGTATTTCTTGGCAGAGTTTACAGAAAGACTACAAAACTGAGGCATAGGGAGTTTAAGATAATTTGTTTAAGGTACAGCACAGGAAGGTTTATATAATTTGTTTACGGTATATATTTAGTAACTAGTAAGACTTGATTCAAATACAGCCCTATCAGTGTCAGGGAGCAATTCTTCCACTCTCCACTTACCACTACTTTCTATTAGAAGGGCCAATAAGACTGAAAAATCATAAACTATGCAGAAACAGGAAGGAGGTCAAGACCATAAACCACAAGTTGTAGATAGAGAAGGTGGCTGATGAGAGGAACAAACACATATGAGCAAATGGTCAGAAGTTGCTACAAAAAAAGAAAAACTCATTAGAGATTGATAGCTTTGAAGGAATTTATCTTCCCTATTTTCACATTCTACCCTAGAAGAAATATTCAATAAACCCCAATTATTCCATTTCTTAATATCTTGATATATGAGAATCAACAGTACCTTTACTTAAACAGGCATGTCAAATTTGGGATATTTTTGAGTGTCTTTGTTGCCAAAACTCAAGTGAACCTGGGGACGGAGCAATAGCAAATGGAAGAGGGTGTTTGCCTTGCACGTGGCAGACCCTGGTTTCATCCCGGCATCCCATGTGTTCCCAAGAGCACCACTGGGAGTAATTCCTGGGTGCAGAGCCAGGAGTAACCCCGAGCATCACCAAGTATGACACCAAAAGAATAAAAAAGCTAACATCCCACATTGTCATCAACACCGAGTTAGAATTCTACTTATACTAAATAACTTATGGAGGCAGGTTATGAACAAACTTGATTCTGTATGAAAAATACCTTCCAACATGGCATGCTTCCTCGTAAAAAAAACATTTCAAAAGAAGCAAAGAGGGAGACAGGAAGAAAACCCAAGAAGATTCATATCCCTAAGAATATTTTACCTCTGCAGGTCAATCACCATATACAGATCCTGCCTGTAAACCAACCCATGCCTGAGAAACAGAACCCAAGGGAGAGGTGTTCTGTTTCTTCTTAGAACAGGTGTTCTGTTTCTTCTTAGAAAAATTTTCTAAGAAGGAAATGCAAATCAATGCTTTGATATGCACAAAGGACTAAAGTCAATTTAAAGCAAAATTTTCTTAGCAACATTACAAAACACTTCCCCCTACCCCTTGGACTGACTTAGTAACTGTTTTCCAAAACATTATGTAATTATGAATGAGATTTAAAAAAGAAAGACAAAAACTGAGTGTGTGTGTGTGTGTGTGTGAACAAAGCCAGGGTTGGGGGTCACTAACCTCATTCAAGTCAATTGAATATGTTCTGATTAGTGTATCATGCTGTGCACTCTTGAAAAGGTCAAGGTTTATAGCTGAACTAAATATAACCTGGTAAGAGACTAGGAGAGCTTTGGAAATTTTGGAGAGGTTTGTATACTGTTTGAAAGATGAGAATATTTTTGAAAAGACTTACTTTTTTGATAATGTGTATAATTAAAAAGAAAGGCATCAAACACAACTGTAATGTTCTACACAAAGAACTTAAAAGAAGTCTAGAGTAAGCCTTATTGTTCAAAATTATATACATACATATATTTTCCTTTAGTCTATCTTTTAAGAAATTTAAGCCTCTCTTTTTACAGGTTTAAATATAAATAGAGCCTGTAATCTTGCTACTTTTGTGAGAACAGAGGTTGGTGTGACCTTCCAAGGCACACAGCTGATTAGGGTCTCTGTTGCTTTTAACTCTAGCGACTCCTCATGGCCCTGGGACAAAGTTCAAAAGCACTACACCATGCAGCACAAGCAAGGCTCACGGGTTTTCTGGCTAAAGATTCCATTTCCAGCTTTTTCTTTTTTTTTTTATTATACCACCGTGAAACATACAATTACAAAGGTGTTCATAATTGGTTCTTGGTAATACAGTATTCCAGCACCCATCCCTCCACCAGTGCCCCATTTCCACCACCAATGCACCCCTCCCGTCCCCCCCAGGCCGCCTTAATAGCAGGTACCCCAGTTTTCTCTCTTTCTCTCTCTATCTCTCTCTCTGTCTCTGCATCTCTCTCCCTCTTATTTTACACATTGTGGCTAGCCCTGCAGATATTTAGAGTTTATCACTTAAGTCTCTTTGTGTATATTCAGTGGTGAGTTTTAATCTGCCATTACCATTTCCCATATTTATTAAAACACTGGTATCTATTTATATCCTATTAATGAATGCAGTCATTCTATATCTGTCCTTTTCCTTCTGACTAATTTCACTCAGCATGATAGACTCCATGTCCATCCATTTGCAGGTAAATTTCATAATTTCATCCTTTCTGACAGCCGCATAGTATTCCATAGTGTAGATGAACCACAGTTTTTTAGCCAGTCCCTCTGTTCTCGGGCATTTAGGTTGTTTCCAGATTCTAGCTATAGTGAATAGCGCAGAGATGAATAAAGAAGTACAGATAGTGTTTCTGCTATGTGTTTTTCGGTCTCTAGGGTATATTCCCAGGAGTGCTATTGCTGGATCAAATGGGAGCTCAATATCTAGCTTTCGGAGGAATGCCCATATTGTTTTCCAAAAGGGCTAGACCAGTCGGCACTCCCACCAGCAGTGGATGAGACAAGCCCACAGCGAGCATCATTCTCAATGGGGAAAAACTGAAAGCCTTCCCCTTAAGATCAGGGACAAGACAAGGCTGCCCGCTCTCACCACTTCTATTCAATATAGTACTGGAAGTACTTGCCATAGCAATCAGGGAAGAAAAAAGACATTAAGGGCATCCAGATAGGAAGGGAAGAAGCCAAGTTATCACTATTTGCAGATGACATGATATTATACCTGGAAAACCCAAAACTCTCTACCAAGAGGCTCCTAGAAATAATACATTCCTATAGTAGAGTAGCCGGGTACAAAATCAATACCCAAAAGTCAATGGCCTTCCTATATGCAAACAGCGAAAGAGAAGAAAGGGACATTAAAGAAACGATCCCATTCACAATTGCACCGCAGAAAATCAAATACCTAGGAATCAGTTTGACAAAGAATGTAAAGGATCTCTACAAAGAAAACTACAAAACATTACTTCAGGAAATAAAAGAAGACCTGAGGAAATGGAGACACATTCCATGCTCATGGATTGGAAGGATTAACATTATCAAAATGGTAATACTCCCTAGAGCTTTATACAGATTCAATGCGGTCCCTATAAAGATACCCATGATGTTCTTCAAAGAAATTGAACAAACACTCCTGAAATTTGTATGGAATAATAAAACCCCACGAATAGCTAAAGCAATCCTTGGGAAAAGAAGATGGGAGGTATCACTTTCCCCAACCTCAAGCTCTACTACAGAGCAGTTGTAATTAAGACAGTGTGGTATTGGTATAGAGACAGACCCGTAGACCTATGGAATAAAACTGAATATCCTTAAACGCACTCACAAATAGACAACCACTTAATCTTCGATAAAGGAGCAAAAAATATTAAGTGGAGCAAAGAAAGCCTCTTCAACAAATGGTGCTGGGAAAACTGGGCAGCTACGTGTAAAGATTACATTTCCAGCTTTTTCTATTACTATTTTTCTCCTACTCATTCTGTGGTCCTTTAAAGACCCATGGTATAACTGTGTACCTTTGGACAGAATGTTCCTTCCTATATACTGTCTTGTAGACTTTCTTGCTCTCAAACTGTTATTTCCTTAATCACACAATTACTCAACAATCCTGTTCCACTCTCTGCTCCAGCAAGGCTAAAATTCATTGCTTTGTCCCTTAGATATTTATTTTGTTTCTTTAACAAGCCCATGATATAACACCTTACATAATTATTATGTTTATTGGTGAATACCTCATCCTTTTGGCAGAGAATTGCAAAAGATTGGTGCCCACCGAGTCTGGTACATAAAAGTAAACCATAAATAAAAAAAAAGGTCTTTAGATATATAAAGAATTGCTAAAGTTAAGCATAATTCCACCATTATGTAAAAATATCTGTGGATTACTCAACTCTTGTAATTTTTCTTTTCTGATTTTTCCATCTAGTCCTATCACTTATTGTTAGCTCCCAATGACAAAGTCAAATTCTAACAACAATGACATTCTGGTTTCCAATTATCCTAATACATATTTGGGTCATGAAGTAACTAACAAATGTGCACTCTATAGGTAAGTATGTGCACGTGGGGGTAGGCAGTATGGATATCGAATAAAAATATATTCTGAGAAATTTACTAGACTCAAGACTTAAGCTCTATTTTAATCAATTCTGATTTTCTTTGACAAGTAATAATAGCCACCATGTTCCTATCATTGGCGTGTTATAAAGCAGGTATACCTTTCTATTATAAACATTTTATACAGCAGGAGACTGAGACTTCACTTGCAAAAGGTTACTTTTTATCAAGATTTCATGTCTCATACACCAATTTCCTATTCATTCCCTTACACTGAGCTGAATTCAGTGACAGAAAATCACACTTAATGTTCCTTCCAGCACTTTCCTTTAAGAGCACTATAAGACAATGGTACAGTGAGAAAGGATCTTCTCCTTCCATGCACAGACTCTGGGTGACCCAGAGCCACTGCCTGTTGCTTAACGATATTTCCAGCGTTATCGACTGGATGCATTCCGCACTTTTGCCTCCGAGCCGTAAACACAGGGAATGGTGTGTTACTCTGCCCTACTCCGTGAACACAGGGAATGGTGTCCCCCCCTTTCTGGTCAGCCTTTTCCTTTCTCTCTTCTGGCAGTGCTCAGAGCTTGCCCCCAGCTCTGTGTTCAGGGACCACTCTTGGAGGGATTAAAGGGCCACATGGGTTGCCAGAGATTGACCGGTTGACCTCATGCAAGACAAGCCCCTTCTCGCTCTCTGATTCCCCCATTACTCCTTTTTGGTTTTTTGTTTTTGAATGAACTTAGAGATGCTCAGGGGTTATTCCAGGCTTTACAATCAGTCTCTCACATGTCTGTGAGAGACTCATAGACATGGGGGCAAAGCTGCTACTGGCTCTCCCTGTGCCCAGCCACTCACGAGGAGCCCTGGAGGGATGGCGGGTTCTAGCCCTGGCCCGCCACCCCAGCAGAGCCTCGCAACAAGCCAGATGACCCCCCACTCCATGAGGGCCTCCACTTTCCACATCCGGACTTTCCCCTAGTCAGAACTCCACCCAGCAGACCAGTCTATCACAGCCTGGATCGCCTAGCTGCCTGCGGCCACGCGGTTTTTATTTATCATCAATAAATACTGGATTTAGAGATGACTACAAGAGTATGCTACCCGCATGGCAGAGCCTGGCAAGCTACCCGTGTCGTTTTGATATGCCAAATACCAGTAACAATTATAGACCTCATTCCCATGACCTGATGGAACGATTTTTTTTTTTGCTTTTTTTTGGGTCACACCCGGCAATGCTCAGGGGTTACTCCTGGCTCTGCACTCAGGAATTACTCCTGGCGGTGCTCAGGGGACCATATGGGATGCCGGGATCGAACCTGGGTCGGCACAGGTGGGTCGTGTGCAAGGCAAACGCCCTACCCACTGGGCTATCGCTCCGGCCCCTGATGGATTTGAAGCTCTTTATGTTCCTGGAGCAAGGAGGTGCCCTTGGGCTCTACTAGCATGAGACAGGACATATGAAGATGTTACTGGTCCCCACTCGAGCAAATCGATGATGAACGGGAAGACAGTGATACAGTGAAGACAATGGTTGAAACTATAATTTGGAACTGACTAGGTTCAAACCCTAACTCTATAGTGGGTTAGTTATGTAACTTAGGGAAGTTATATTTAAATCTCTAAGTTGAATGTCTTTATCTTTAAAATAGGAATTGACAAGAACAACTTGTAATGTGACTAACAAAGGTTAAAATATATACATACAATGTATAAACATTTTTGTCTTTATTATATACAGACACTAGTTAGTCTATGTAATACTTCTACCTTCATATAGTTTCTTTTCTTTTTTTTTTTTTTGAAAAATCTTTATGTTCCTTTATTGGAGCAGACTCCTGGCCGCATACAGGATGTTTATCACTCAACAGAGGCCTACACAAAGCTCCAGCTAGTCACAAGGAGCTGTTACACTTCGCCTATGGATGCAGTGGTTCCATTGATGAGTTTCATACATAAGCTCTGATTTCAACTGGGCTGTTAATCTCAAGTGGCATTTCACATAGCTACTGTATTTTGCCTATTTAGACGCCCATCTGCATTAGGTGATGCCCAAATATATCTTATTTACGCACACTGGCAAGTAACAGCCCCAGACAACTCTCCAGAAGATGACTTCAAGCAATGACCACGGAGTCGCTCACCACCAGGCTGCACGCCTTGCTGAGCCCAGAGGGCTGCCGGCAGCCACACCTATGTGCGGCTGGCCTAGGAGCACCAGGTCTGATGATAGCAGGCACTGTTAGGGGTTCTAGGTAATAAAGGCCCACTGCCAATGGAACACTAACGAGGGGCACGACACGCCAAGCACTGAGCGAGCGGATCAGCACCATGTGAATCCTGACGGCCAACTGCACCCACAACTTCCAGCTTCCGAGACAGGCGTGCTTCCATCTCGCGTTTGATAAACAAAACCCTGAGGATATCCTAAGTGTGCCATCAAAGAAACAAATGAGGGTGACAATTTGACAAGGCTTGTGTCAGAGTCCAGCTCATCGGAGAGACAGGCATCGACCCTTTGTGTACACATTTAGTTTTATTGTAACAAAGCATATAGTTTCAAAAGCATATTTTCCTTTACTCTTTCTCTAACCATGTACTAGTTCTTCTCATTATCCCTTATATAGGTCTTATGAACACTCATCTATGCTTCCAGAAGTCTCTTGCCTACATACAAGTCAAAGTTGGATATGGTAAAAAAAAAAGTGTACTCAAATTACTAGAGATTCCTCTAGTTCTATTTTAATATATTCTGCAAAAGTAAATACAGTTCTGATCACTCCAATAATTTATGACTTTAAGAATCCACTAAATTGTGCTACAAGAACTATTCAAGGATTATAAAACTTTATCACTTGTATCACTTGTCTTCCTGTTGTTCATCGATTTGCTTGAGTGGGCACCAGTAACATCTTCATACATCCTGTCACATGTTAGTGTTTCCCAAGGGCATCTGCTCTCTTCAGGAACATGAAGAGCCTCAAACCATTCCTTCAGGTTGTGGGAATGAAGTCTATAATTATTAGTTTTTTGGCATATCAAATATGATACAGGTAGCTTGCCAGGCTCTGTTGTGTGGGTGGGATACTCTTGTACTAGCCTCTCATATTGTGCATTTATTGATGAGACAGGAAAACATCAGTTTTTCTGCTGTTTGGAGCTCTGATGAGCTGTGGGTGGAGTCCAGATGTTGAAAATGGCAGCCCTCATGGTGTGGGGTTCCTCTGGCTTCTTTCGAGGCTCTGCTGGGATGACAGGCCAGGGCTAGAACCCTCCTTCCCTCCTAGGCACCTCATGATCAGCTGGGCACAGGGAGAGCTGGTAGCAGCTCTGCTCAGCTCTGCTTCGTGTATCTGAGTCTCTGGATTAGGCATTTATTAAACATTTTAAACAAATATGCTCAATATTGTCTAGCAGTTTGTGAAGCAGCCAACCAGCAGAGTCCTAGGAGGCAATGGCAGCTGTTGTTGCATCCTTTCCTGCCAGCACAGCTGTAGGACTTGTGAGTTACCTGGCTGAAAATCACTGCTTTTACTCTTTCACAGGAAGACACAGAAAAGGGGATATGGGTTGACTCTGCCTTTTCCTATCCATTGCTCACCTGGACTAGCTGAAGAGCATGCACCTGGCCAACTCATATTTCTTCTTGGCAACATTTCCTACTGGAACAGTTTAAGAAGGGAGTTTTTCTCCAGTATACGGCAACAAACATCTTAATTAAAAAATCACCATCTCTTCAAAAACAGTTAGAAATACACATAGAATATATAAATTTATAATTACACGAACTCTCCTTTTGCTCCTTTTCTTCTTATTTTATCCAATACAGAAATATTCGCATAATCTTATACACATGTAACTGGAGAACAAATTTTTTGAAACAAAATGAGAAATTAAGCTCAACAGAGGGAGACAGAATTAATTATCACAAAGAGAATTTTATGTTAAAAGAGCATTGGTCTTAAACATATGAATTTTATTCAGTATAAACAGTGTGAAAACAATACCCAGGATAAACTAAAGCACTAAAAGATGGAGTGAGCTTCAAATCTATAAACTTTAATTCTGTATGTTGCACTGAAATCATGAGACCTCAACTGCAACAATAAAATATGACATATGCCTGTCGGACTTCCCTCTCATCACAGCTCCACCCAGCAGACCAGACTATCACAACCCGGCTCAGCGGCTGCTTGAGGCCACACAGTTCATCAATAAATGCTTTATTTAGAGGTGACTACAAGAGTATGCCACCCACACGGCAAGCCTGGCAAGCTTGTATTTGATATGCCAAATACCAGTAACATTTATATTAGGTCATTCCTATATAATGTTAGGAATGACCTAACATTCATTCATCTAACATTCATCTATGTTGAACGGGAAGATAGTGATAGTGATATGCCTGCCAAGGTGACAGGGGGTGGGGTAGGGGAATACATGGGAACTCTGGTGGAGGGAAGTTGACGCTAGTGGTGTTGTAATATTGTATGTATAAGACTCATTATCAATAAATTTGTAAAACATGGCTGTTTAATTTGTAAATGAAATTGTGACTGTTGTCATAGTTGCCTAGATGCAGTTTACATTTTTAAAAAATAATGTTACACTACTTTCTACAGAGTTAGAATAATTTGGATTTAATTTTAATTTACTGATAATTACTAAGAGAACAAAAATTTTTCCCCAAATTTTAAAACTTAAGTTTATTTTCAGATTTCTTTTTATTAGGTACATTTGATCAATGTAAATTGAGGAGTAGTAGCCCAAATATTCCCTCAAGAAGCTATTCTGGTCCCTGAAACTTGAAAATCTCTAAGTTCTCTCATAGTCTGCATTATGTACTATGTTATAAGAATGGTCAATGAACTCGCAGTCAGAGAGCTAGTTGAAAACCTGAGTACAGTATGCAGAAACACAGCCCTCTGGGTAGTTGGTGAAACCTGTCTACTCTCACCATCATAAGAAATCAGGACATGTGTAAGCCTCAAGAATCCTGATGCACTCAAACTGTGTTTATATTCAAGAGGCAAAAATGAAGCATTCTGGAAGCATGTCATTATTGATTATTCACACCTGTTATAATTCTCAAGCCCCTGAGCCCAGATTCCAACCCCTGTAATAGAGTATTAGAAAAAACTGCACTATATCCTTCTGGATTTCTGGAAGTAATCAATGCAACCCCCTTCACTATAAGGTGAATAAATTAGTTCTATCTAGAAGCAGGGGAATGAATTACCTGGCAGAGATTACATTAAGAGTCACCATTTGCTGAGTTCTTGTTAACATGTGTGCCTCAGCCTTACTTTTTCTCATTTAATCTTCTCAAGAACTCTATGAGGTAGGTGCATGATACTAGTTTCATTTTACAGAAAAGAAACCTGAAGCAAAGCACAATGACCAAGGTTATATAGCGTCCTGAGAACAAACCATCAAACTAATACCTGCACCCAGAACACTAATTCCAAAACAAGTACTTATCTCCAGCTTCACGGTGCAGTCTCTGGAGGACCCAAGAATTCGTTGTAGGCTATGAGTTCTCTTTATGACCCTCTATGGCTACAGTGAAATTTTAATTCGCTGTGTTAATAAGAACATTTAGCAACAGTAACAATTGGCACTTCAATAAAAGAAATCTACAGTCCAATTACAGTGTAAGGCTCATTCACTAAGAGAGCAATCTTCACATCAATTATTAGTTTTATGATTTGATTTCCTTTTGAATGCCTTTTATCTTCCTCCCCAACAAAGTTATATTTATTACTTAGTGCCTTATGAACTTTCATATTACAATGTGTGTTTAACAAGTGGCTGGCCTTGAGACTTGGCTACAAGAAATATCAAAGATAAATTACATTACTGATCCAAAGGTGCTGGAAAAATATTTTTGTTATGGATTGATGAATTTCCACTATAAATATACAATTATACACAAACTACAAATGATGTGTTAAATCAAATTCCATGGCTCTTTGAGATATTTCTTTCAGTTAGGCTGTAAACAGCATGCATCCCTTGAAGACCTATTGAGAATTGTCTGATTCAGAAAGTAAGTTAAAGTGTTTTCCTTAGAAATAAGCCTCAATAGCTCAGAATCAAATTGGAACAAAATTTTTTCCCTTACTAATTCCAGGGCAAATTTTTCTTCCTTTGTAGTTCGTGTGTGTGTGTGTGTGTGTGTGTGTGTGTGTGTGTGTGTGAGATAAAGATAGAGATGGGGGGGGGAGGACTATCCTTTGTAAAATCTTAGTTCAATTTAATCTGAGAAACAAAGAAAAAAATCTCTGACTGTTCCATGGGGAAAAGAGACACTTAAATGACAAGAATTGTTCATTTGTAATATCCTATTTGAAAGCAGGTCTGGTAAGCCAGCAGGTCAATGCAGGAAGACTAACAGAGAATATCCTTACTTGGACTTTCCAAATTTTCACCTTTTAGAGGTTAGTAGGAAGGGACAGCTGGTTGTATGGTGCAAATGATTTCAACAAAGCTCTGAACCAAAGCATTTCTAGTGATTGTCCATGTAGGATAGCAAATATAGGACAGGTAATGTCAGACATAGAATTTTATTGGAACCATCAGATCAAATTCACTTTAAGGAAAGGTCCAGGAACAGTGGAACCCCTCTTCATGTCCTACTCAGAGATAGAGAGAAAGGCATGCATGATTGACTGGTAACAGATTGGGCTACTCCAGGAGGCCCCTATTAGATAAAAACAAAGATTCTAGGAAGTGATTAGGCAAGATGGGAATCAGAAGAGGGGTGTATTAGAGAGGACTTACAGAGGAGGACTAGTTAGAAGTAATTAAACAACACCAAACCAAAACCCTGGAGGTGAAATAAATTGAGTTGATATCATTTAGTATCCATCTTTCACTTCAGTGGCAAGTTGCAAAGCCAGAGAAAGATGAGAATTAAAAGGCTGTGACTGTAGAGAGACTGTGAATTATTTTTAGGAATTATATAAAAGGAAATGATTTTCATATCATTCAGTTGGTCCTAATCAAACCAAGAAATCCTCAGAAAATCAAGCACCTTGGAATCAATTTAACTATGAACATAAAAGACCTATACAAAGAAAACTACTTCAAGAAATAAAAAGGACATGAGGAAGTGTAAAGACATTCCCCGCTCATGGATTGGGAGGCTCAACATTGTCAAAACTTTTTTGGGAGGAGTATAGCCATACTCCTCCCAAAGCATTATACAGATTCAATGTAGTCCCTATAAGGATACCCATGATATTTTTTCAAAGAAATAGTGCAAACACTCCTGAAATCCAAATGGAACAATAAACCCCCATGAATAGCTAAAGCAATCCTTGGGAAAAAGAAGATGGGACTAATCATGTCCCCCAACTTCAAACTATACTACAAAGTGGTAGTGATTAAAACAGCATGGTATTGGAATAAAGGCAGACCCACAGACCAATGGAATAGAGTTGAATATCCTGAAAGACACCCTCAAATATATGATCACTTAATTTTTTATAAGGGAGCAAGAAATATGAAGTGGAGCAAGGAACCCCTTTTTAACAAGTGGTGTTAGAAAAACTGGACAGCAACCAGTAAAAATAATGAGCTCAGACTTCTGTCTAACTCATGCACAAGAGTCAGATCAAAATGGATTATATTTTTTTCTTTTTTGGGGTTACACCCAGCATTGCTCAGGGGTTTCTCCTGGCTCTGCACTCAGGAATGACTCCTGACGGTGCTCAGGGGACCAAATGGGATGCAGGGGATCAAACCCGAGCTGACATAGGCCGGCCGCATGCAAGGCAAACACTCTACCCACTGGACTATCACTCCTGCTTCTCAAAATGGATTAGAGACCTCAACATCAGACCTGAATCCATAAGGTATATGGAAGAAAATGCAGCAAGCAAACCAATGGTAAGTGAAGATTTAATTCAAAATTATCTGAGATCTGATTAGGGTGGGAATAGGGATACAGAGGCATGAATTCAACAAGAAACCTAGCTGTTTCTGTTTCAGCAAAATTCCGATGAATAAACTGAAAGATTCTATCAAATGCACCTGAATTTCTAAATTTGAAGTTTATATGGTGCTGTCCTCTAGTAAGCCAGATGCCATTTCAAAACTAACAATGTACTTCCTAGTTTTTCAAAAGCTATCTTATAGTAGCAGCTCCATTTCTGCAGAGGGGTGGGAGAAGAATTTTAAAGAATTCCATATTGGCATGCTTCTTTTTTCCATGTTATTTTCCACTTAAAATAACAGCTCACAACTCCTTCAGTAATCATTTTTGCAGATAAATAGAGATGCACTCTGAAGGACGAAGTGGAAGGGAACTGACCTACTGGGAGAACTACTTCGTCTTCGTCAAAAGCCCCCATCATTGTGGCTGAACTGTTCTCACCCATCATTTCTCAGCTAAAACTCCTAGTTGTCCTAGAAAGAGCTGAGAAATGACTGCAGGGCTTGGGGTTAATGGGAAAAGAAAATGTTATATTTCTGAGGGAGAAGACAACAGATGTCCCATCAAAATGCATCTGACCTATAATGTTCCAAATTTCTGTCTTTGTGAAGGCAAATTATGATCTTGTGGTTGCTTGCTTTATATCACCACTGTGATGCAAGATGACTTTGCGTACCACCTCACTTCTGTCTAATGTGACCATAGATCTAAACAAAAATGTACCCCCAAATTTATATAAGTTTAATATTTGAGCTACTCTTGATTAAAAAATTAAAATTCATTAGAAAAATCTAATGAAATTCCAATTATTACTTCTTTGTGGATTTTGGGCAATATTCAGCTATTCTCAGGGACTACACCCAGCTCTGCATTCAGGGTTCACTATGGCAGTGGCAGTAATAGAACCCAGATCAGTTACGCTCAAATCTGTACCCACTGTACTATTTATCCAGTACCATAAATAGTGACTCAGTAATAACTTTAATTTTGTTTGGGGGCCACAATTGGCTGGTCTTAGGTCTTAATCCTGGCTCTGTTTAAGAATCACTCCTGGCAATGTGTGTGTGGGGGTCCATATGTGGTGCCAAGGATCTAACTCCAGTGAGTTGTATGCAATGTATTACCCCTGTACTATCTTTCTGACTTTTATGACCAGTATCATTTATACTGACTTATTTCCATGTGCTCTGAATGGGACCTTAGCTCCTTAGAATTAAATTCAGAAAATTCCATTCCTCCTCTTCCCAACTTTTGTGGTTTTGAAAAAATTGAAAAAAAATCAAAGGGCATATTTTTTTTCCAAAGTATATGAATGGGTAGGCCATGCCAATTATCGCCTCTTATGCACTTAGCTCCCAGATGGGGTGAGTGTGTACACAGGAAAGAGATAAGGTTACTGCCTTGAATACTTGGCTTGTCTGGGCAGGGTCTCCTAGTCAAGATTTTAAGTAGGAGAAGATGGAACAAAAAGGACTTGGTATCAGTGTATTATATATAGGACCAATTTGGGAGGTGTCAAAGTTTAGCTTGAACCTGCAATCAGGTCTCAAGTGTTTTATGTCAGGCCCCACATATGATTTGTTCACTGGAAGTTAATATCTGTTTCCATTGGTTCATCCCTTAATGTTACTGAGTTAGCATTTAGGGCTTCACAGCCCATTCAGAAAAGTGGAAGGGTTTTATTCTTCATTAGGTAAATTGCCTTTAATCTTCGTTACTTGAATTGCCTTACTTGGTTTATGATAACAAAGGCAAAGCAACATACAAAATGAAAATACTTTTTAAATAACAGCTTTTGACAACCAAGTTCTAGAGCTCAGATCTCAAAGAACCAAGACTGGAACCTGAGGACAGTTCTGCAACAGAGCCCCTCCCTCACAGGCATGTGGTTAAGAATTTAATCCTTAGCACCATCATACATGTGAGCAGGGATGCATAATTTGTGATCTCGGACACAACTACAACCAGGTGTGTGCAAGAATCACAACTAAAGCATGCAATGCCCAGACATGGCAGCAACAATAATAAAAGAGAAGGGCAAGATAAAAACGTTCTAAATAAAATATATTCAAAAACTTTCATTTGAAAAACAACAAGCTCTAGAGACATAATACAGAAATTAAGACACTTGTCCTGCACCCTGCCATCCCAGTTCAATCCTAGGACCACAGCCTCTGAGCACTGTGGGTATGCCCCCCAAACTCAAACCAAATAAACAGTACCAAAGCACCTCCCTTCTTTAGTAGTCATTTCTACTCTGCTTAGTGTTTGTTTGTTAGCACTCCTGATGCTTCTGCCTTCCTGGAATAAAGCTCTATGAAATATTTACTTGTGCTCTAGTATCTTGCTGACTTTCAGTAGCACTATACTGCAGCACTGTTTCTTTTCCTTTCCTTCTAATTGTACTTTAAAAGGAAGTCACTTGGGTACAACAGGTAACCCAGTAACAACAGAGCTAACTTTCTTGGTTTTGCTGTACACCAAAACTAAACTTAGTGGGTTAGTGAAGCCACTAACTTAAGTGAAGGTTAGTGGCTTCACTGCCACTAACTGAAGTGAAGATTAGTGGCTTCACTGCCACTAAGCTTCCCAACACCTACATTTCTTATGTCCTATGTCCATCTTTAATCCAATTATTTTTTTTTAGGGTTGATGGTGAGAGTTTACTAAGCCAGATTAGTTACAACAATCAAGAGTTGACCTCTACCATAAATTATGATTTTTCTTTTCACATCATGTAGTCCATTTTGGAAAAAGAATTATGCCTGGATAATCAAGTCATTGGCAATGAGTGTTCTTCCATTTTAAGTCAGTTCTAAAAGATAATTGCATAATTTCATAAAATAATGATATCAAGAAGGCAGTAGAGAACTTTAAAACCAGCTTTGAATTGTTTTATCTTGGGGGCATTTTCATTAAAAATATATATATATGTATACATATATATAGAGTTTAAGAAACTAAAAATTCTCAATTCCCATCATAACTGAGCTCCAGAAGTGAGACCCCCCCCCATAAATAGTCTGACCTAGGATCACTTTATGATCTCTTGAGACAAACTCTGTTTAATCCAATTCTTATTTATCCTTCCAACTCCGCCCACTGATTGGTAACCTCAGTTTTGCAGCCAAAGGCAAAGGATCTGTCCTCATTCAACTGTGACATTACCCACTCAGTAATTTTGTTTCTCTGTACACCACAGATGTATGATCCTTTCCTGCCTGTCACAGGACATTCTTTCTTCTCTGATTTTAATTCTGCTTTTTTTTTATCCAGGGTTCTCCTTTAAAGACCTCCAAATGTTGGTGTTTCTTGGGGCTGGTGTTTTCTCTTCCTTGTGAGGCTGCTGTCTAGGAGTAGGGTAGGGAATGTCTCACCATGGGGCATGACGGGACACATGTACTTCCTGTCAGCAGCTTGTGGACCAACTATTGTATTGTATGACCTATAAATGACATTATAAATATCAAAATGGCCCTTGGAAGATATTGAAGTAGCCTTTGCTAATATCCTTTCATCATCCCACACTGCTAATTTCTCAACAAATTATACAGACTCAATTTTTTTGGTATTTCAAATATTCCTTTTCATTCCCTATGGTCAAAGCCTTATTATTTTGTACCTATGGGGGAAAATAGCTTTTAGCTGGCCTTCCTGTGTTCATCACTTCACTTTACTTGTATCACTTGTCTTCCCGTTGATCATAGATTTGCTCGAGCAGGCACCAGTAGCATCTCCATATGTCCTGTCACTTGTTAGTGTAACCCAAGGGCATCTGCTAGCTCCAGGAACATAAAGAACCTCAAACCATTCATTCAGATCATGGGAATGAAGTCTATAATTGTTACTGGTATTTGGCATATCCATTGATAGATACAGGTACACCCGGCAGAGCAGAAACCAGCTTTCCCCGTTGAACCCCCTACATTCCATGGACCACAAGAGCAATTTCCGACCCGAGTCTACCATCCCGATGGAGTCTCGGAGGAGCCCAGAGAAACCCCACACCTTGCTGGCAGCGATCTTCACAATCCACACTATGCAGCTGGTAAGATGTCCACCCAGCAGAATAATCCAGTCTCCAGCCCGAAGATTAATCCACTCTCCAGCCTGGCTTGTCAGAAACCCAGCCTACAAGGACCCACCCAGCAGAGACCCGCCCTTCAGAGGAGAGTACTTCAAGCCCAGGAATGCTTGAGCCTAAGACACAGGTACACCCGGCAGAGCAGAAACCAGCTTTCCCTGTTGCGCTTTGCTGGCAGCGCGATTTACCTCCAAATTACCGTAAATATTCTACCCACCCCTCTGAGAGAGCCCCACAAAATAATGAGAATATAGCGCCCACATGACAGAGCCTGGCAAGCTGTCCGATGCATGTTCGATATGCCAAATCCAGTAACAGAAATGTTTATTTTCCTGACCCCAAAAGAGCCCTTAATACGGCAGCAGTAAGAAAGGCAAACAAGCAGTGCCTGATAAAATTTCATGGCCATCCTAGGCTGCCAAAATGAAGAAGGGCTAAAATGACTGTCTGTACTTTCAATGCACGTACGCTGGCATCGGAAGCATATATTGAGGATCTGATGCTGCAAGCGCAAAAGATCAAGTACGACATCATTGGTCTGACTGAGACGAGGAGGCGTCAGTTGAATCATGCTGTATTTGACACTGGAGAGGAATTGTTCCTTGGAACATGCGATGAAAAGAGGTGTCGGTGGCGTTGGTGTCCTTGTCAACACGAACATGGCCGTCAACATTGATTCATTTGAATGCCTAATAAACCGAATAGGACGATTACACTTGAAGAGATGTGGCCCACTGCCAGCAATTTCTATCTTCATTGTCTACGTACCAACATCCACATACAAAGAAGATGAAATTGAGAAATTCTACATGGAACTGGAGGAGTTCTATAAAAAAGATCACACCTTCTACAAGATCATAGTCGGTAATTTTAATGCCAAGATAGGACCAAGAAGATCGGCTGAAGAACTCCACATCGGGACCCGTGGCCTAGAATGGAACGAACAGGGTGAGAGACTATCTGAGTTCATCATGTCCACCAAGACCATTCATGGGAACTCACAGTTCCAGAAGGCTGAAGTGAAACGTTGGACATGGGAATCTCCTGGAGAACAGTTCCACAATGAAATTGACCACATCATCTTCAATCGATGGTTTTGTCTGACCGATGTAGCTGTCATCCCCAAATTCCAAACAGGATCGGACCACCGTCTCCTTCGTGCAAAATTCTACTTCCCGCAATGGGGAGAAAAAGCTGCAAAGTTTAAGAAGAGAATTCCCAGAACGACCACCAACTGGGAACTCTTTGGCACCATTGCAGCAACATGGGAAGATACCATCATTGACAACATCGATGAAGAATACAACTGACTGGTTCAGCACCTCCATGATTGTGTGAAGAATGCTGAGAGAGAGAAAGACACAGAAGGATGCTTGTCTTCAGAAACTCTTGAGCTCATTCGCCAACATGGCAAGGCGCCGAGCCTCAGGAGACCAAATGCTAACATCCAAGCTTGCTAAACAGTGCAGAGAAGCGATAAAAGAAGACCTCAAAGACAGAAGAACAGAAATACTGGAAGATGCAGCAGAAGCTGGGAAAAGCATTCGCACTTGCCCACCTGTCCTTCGCCAACTATAATACCAAGATGATTGCCCTCCGACGCCCTGATGGATCTATCACATCTTCCAGAAAGGCAATGAAGAAGATTATCCAGGACTTCTACTCAAATCTCTTTGATAGCCACATCCACCTGCCCACATACCAAATTCCACAGGATGGATATGTCATTCCCAACATTCTCCCTTCTGAAATCCGACATGCCATCTCGTCGGTAAAGAAGGGAAAAGCACCAGGCCCAGACAAAGTCAGACCCGAACACCTGAAAAAATCTGCCGTCGGTACTCATCAATACACTAGCTCGGGTCTTCACACACTACCTGTCAGAAGGCAAGGTGCCCTCCCAATGGAAAACTAGCAGGACAGTTCTACTGTTCAAGAAGGGAGACATTCACGACATCGGCAATTATCGCCCCATATGCCTGTTGTCCGTCATCTACAAGCTGTTTACACAAGTCATCCTGATCATGATTAGCAGAACACTAGATGAAGGACAACCATGCGAGCAAGCAGGCTTCCGGAAAGGATTCAGCACAATCGACCATATCCACACAGTAACCAAGCTCATTGAGGTTTGTAGGGAGTGCAAGATGCCGCTCTGTCTCACATTCATTGATTTACAGAAAGCCTTTGATTCTGTGGAGACTGAAGCAGTCATCGAAGCCCTAGCCAAACAGGGTGTTCAAACCCAATACATCAAGATCCTTCGTGAGCTGTATTATGGATTCACCACCAGGATCTCACCATTCTACAAAGAAGTGATCAGTAATGTGAAAAGAGGGGTTAGACAGGGTGATACCATTTCACCAAAACTCTTCAGCGCCACCCTCGAGAACATCATGCGACAATTAGAATGGGAAGGAATGGGAGTGAAGATAGATGGTCAGCAACTTCACCACCTCCGCTTCCGCTGATGACATCGTTCTAATAACACCAAACATTAGCCAAGCGGCACAAATACTGGCTGACTTCGACAGAGAATGTGGAAAGATAGGTCTACAGCTGAATCTAAAAAAAAATGTTTATGAAGAATGAACTAGTTCCAGAGGCCCCATTCACTCTCAATAGAACAAACATCTCTGAATGCAGCAGTTATGTGTACCTAGGTCGAGAAATCAACATGATGAACGACCTAAAACCTGAGCTGCGTAGGAGGAAGAGAGCGGCATGGATTGCCTTCAAAAGCATTGAAGAAATAGCTAAAAGGACCAAGAACCTCTGGCTCCAGGCACATCTCTTTGACTCCACCGTTCTCCCTGCAGTAACATACGCCTCAGAGACCTGGGCCCTACGAAAGCAGGATGAGAATGCTATTCGGGTCTCCCAGAGAGGAATTGAAAGAGCTATGCTTGGAATATCACGCCTCACTCAAGTGAGAGAAGGAATCCGGAGTTCTGACCTCCGTCGCTATTCCAGAAACAGGGACGCTGTCTCGTTTGCCAAGGCATCGAAAATCAGGTGGGCTGGACATGTAATGCGATTTGGAGACAACCGCTGGACTAGAGCCATTACCGACTGGATCCCACGGGATGTCAAAAGATCACGTGGCCGCCCACCTACAAGATGGTCAGACTTCCTTGTAAAGACCCTGAAGGAACAGTTTGAGGCTCTTCATATTCCTGAATCAACAAGATGCCATTGGGCTACATTGGCACGTGATAGGGTCCAATGGAAATGTTACTGGTGTCTGCTCGAGCAAATCGATGAATAACGGGATTCAAGTGATCAAGTGATCAAGTGATTTGGCATATCAAATACGACACGGGTAGCTTGCCAGGCTCTGCTGTGTGGGTGGAATACTCTTGTAGTCACCTCTAATCTCAAACATTTGTTGATGAAGCTGGGCTTGTGATCAGCTCTTCTGCTGGGTGGAGCTCTGACGAAAGGGTAGTCCAGATGTGGAAAATGGCAACCCTCATGGTGTGGATTCTTGCAAGGCTCTGCTGGGGTGGAAGGCCCAGGCCAGAACCCACCTTCCCTGCCAGGCGCCTCGTCATCACCTGGGCATAGGGAGAGCTCGTAGCAGCTCTACCCGGTGTGAGTCTCTGGGTCAGGGTACCTGGGCTGGGCTTGAAAAAAGACTGCTGCAGGGTGGGTCAGTGACGAGCTGGGCTGTGATCAGCTCTTCTGCTGGGTGGAGCTCTGACGGGGGAGGGAGTCCAGATGTGGAAAATGGCGGTCCTCATGGTGTGGGCCCATGTGTAAATCTCTTTGTGTACATTCAATGCTCAGTTCTAATCTGGCATGGTGTTCTCTATGAATTCAGTGCTCATAGAGAATAAAAATGGTCTATATTTACTCAACTGCAAATATCTTTGGTAACTAATATGTTCCTAGTACTGGTGACACCTATGATATCACCCCTGTCCTTGTTCTCAAGTTTTTCTCATTTTAGTGTAAGAGATGAACCAATAATTCAACCAGAAATTCAATAAGTAGAGAAAGGTAATGACAACATACAAGATATGCAGGGGTGGCAAAAAAGTATACGGAAAGGGTGCCTGTCTCAATAAGTCTGTGCTTATTTTCCTCTACATAGGTGTGCATGCACACACATATGTAGAGGAAAATAAGCACAAGCTTACTGAAGTAAAAACCCTGTGTGTGTGTGTGTGTGTGTATGTGTGTGTGTAGAGAGAGAGAGAGAGGAAAATAAGCATGGGCTTAGTGAAGTAGAAACTGCCAGTGCCTTTTCACCATGGGGCTTTAAACAAGGAAGTCATAAGGTCAGAATTTCTCTTTAGAAAGCTCCCTCTTTACTGTAGTTGGGCTAGAGATGAGAGGAAGCTAGCAGGAAGTTGTTGCAGTCAGTAACCCAGGCAACAGATAATGATGGCTTTCAACTAAGATAGTGGTAGTGCGGATGGACAGAAGTGGAACAATCATTATTACTGGCCTTGGTAAGTGATTAAATGAAACAGAGCTAGTTCAAGTCTGATGTTGGCCATTGAGAGAGGCAAATAACAACTGTCCCTCACTTCAGTTTTGTTACCTGCAAGAGGGAGATAATAACTAAAGTCCAGATCATTGTGATTTTAGATATGCAATAAATGCATGTGAGTAATGCACAGAACACTGTTGGTAAATTTCCATTTCTTCTCAGAAGACACACAGCTTACTGTTATTAAATTGATACTAACTTACCCGTGGAGTTGTTTCCAACCTTGAAACTACTGGCATTTGACACATGAAAATCTTTGTTGATGGGACTGTTCTGTATATCTAACCACTAAATACTAGTAGTACCCCAGAACCAGAGGATAGTAAGTACCTACTTGACAAAAATCCATATATCCTGGGGTAGGATTATATTTGGTTAATTAAAAAATTTATTATAGCACCATAAGATGTACAGTTACAAAGACATTCATGATTGAGTTTCAGTCATACAGTGTTCCAGCACTCATCCCTCCACCAGTGCCCTATTCCCACCACCAATGTCCACAAATTCCCTGTGCCTCTACTCTCTCTCTCTCTCTCTCTCTCTCTCTCTCTCTCTCTCCGTCCCTTCTCTTACACTTTTGTGGCTTGCCCTACAGACATTTAGGGATTATCATGTAAACCCCTTTGTGTACATTCCATGCTCAATTCTAATCAGGCATTACCATTTCCCACAATTAGTAGAACACTGGTATATATTTATATCCCATTAATGAATGCAGTTATTCTTTATCTGTCTTTTTCCTTCTGACTAATTTAACTCAGCATGATAATCTCCATGTCAATTCATTTTCAGGTAAATTTCATGACTCTGGTATAGAAACTACTTTTCAATTTCCTTTCCTATGCTATACTTTTAATTTTACCTTCAAATTTAAAAATACTCCCTTTTACTTCCTCCCACCCATTCTACCGTTCTCCCATTCTCCCACCCTCCCTCCCATTCTCCCGTCCGTCCTTCCTTCCTTCCTTCCTTCCTTCCTTCCTTCCTTCCTTTCCTTCCTTCCTTCCTTCCTTCCTTCCTTCCTTCCTTCCTTCCTTCCTTCCTTCCTTCCTTCCTTTCCTTTCCTTCCTTCCTTCCTTCCTTCCTTCCTTCCTTCCTTCCTTTCCTTTCCCTTCCTTCCTTCCTTCCTTCCTTCCTTTCCTTCCTTCCTTCCTTCCTTCCTTCCTTCCTTCCTTCCTTCCTTCCTCCCTCCTTCCCTTCCTTCCCTCCCTCCTTCCCTTCCTCCCTCCCTCCCCCTCCCTCCCTCCCTCCCCTCCCTCCTTCCTTCCTTCCTTTCTGTCTATTGCATTCACACAGGGACTATCACTCTAGGCAGGTAAATTGGGTTATAATATCATTCTCATTTAATAGTACTTAATTTCCCCACATCTTACACAATGTTACACATGACTGAGTGAAATTCAAATACAGTCATCAACTCTAATATCAAGACATTAAAGCCCAAACTCCTAGTCAACATTGGAAAAAAAACTATCCCCCAACTCTCCAACTGGATCTCACTATCTTCTATTATCTCCCCTCCCACCCTATTCATGCTTTGCTACAACACTGCCTTCCAGACATCAACATTTCATAGAACTTGGACACTCTACCCACAGAAAGAAAATCAACATAGTTTCGGCAGTTTTCTACTCTGTCAGGTAAGAATATTTCAATAGCAATAACACCTATACCTACATCACTTTTGTTAAAGGGAAGCTTAATACCCAAAATAAAATACAGTAGAAAGGAACATAATTTCAGCATAAGAGAAAGTAAAGGAACGAATTCAGCATTACAAAAAGACTCACTTCATATTCTTGTTTTTCTCATTCTGAAATAAGACAATGGTACAGATTATACTATGTGGGAAACACTGATAAAATTTCTAGGCCATCTAAACATAACTATAATATTTTCTTTACTGACTTGAACTTCTTAGCCAATGTGTTTCTTTAGGTTCCCACTGCAAAAGACTCTTCCTATCTTCCTGGGAAGTCTTCTGCTCAAAGTCTACATGGAATGAAGTTGTGCTTAAACCAGAGATAGAACCTTTCCCCTTTTAGTTTACTTCTTGGGATACCCATAAGGCACTAAACATACCATATTAAACTTCCTTAGGAATTGTTTTCATATAGTAAACAACCAATAGTATCTCCCCTTTGTATAAAAGTGGTCTAGAATTCAATAGCAGAAATTCAATAAATGTGTACTTATGAATAAGGTGGTTGAACTGACTTTGGATTTGGGTATTCTATTACTTCCACATGGAACACATACTCTTAGTTTTCTACAATTGACATTACAAATTGCCACAAATGTAGAGGTTTATAACAACACAAATTTATCTTCTTACAGTTCTGTAAGTTACAATCTGACAAGATTTCATTGGGCTAAAACCAAGGTGTTGGCAGGGCTGAATTTCCTTTGGGGGGTTCTAAAGGAAGCACAGTTTTCTTGTTTATTTTCTTTCTCCAACTTGTTGAGGAAAGCATCTCAGCTCCCCATCTCCAATATTCAACATATGCCAGGCTGTGTTCAAATACAAAATTTGTGGTCACCTAAGACATACTAAAGACAAAAATTATCAAAATTGAGCTTCCCTTTTTAACCTCAGATTCCTGAGGTTGGATGACACTCATCCCTAGGTGTCTGAGTATTTTTAGCACTTGGGGACCTTACTGACCTTAGCTCAGTTAAAATTTCTGAGCTTTGATCTAAGAGCACATTTCTCACAAGTTTCCTCATCAGCTGTCAGTGCTCAGATTTGCAAAGTCAGTGTGGAGTAGCAGGTGCTATTTTTGATCAAAATTCAGCATTGGTTATATGCTCAAGACTTAATTAATACAATAGTGCATAGTAAGTGAGGACTTTGTGACAGAATTCATCACTAATTACCACTGAACTGAAACCTGGAGTTCAGAGTTTTGTTTGCTCAAGCAGGGCTCAGATACTTTCTCATAAAAGAAATCTTCCCTTGACTTCTACTCACCAAGACCTAGTCTGTTGAGACGGTGAGACAATGCCTAAATCTTCCAAAGTCTTTAGAATCACCTTTATCTTAGTGGCAAAGAATCACATTTAGTTTACAGCTATGACTGTACATAAACTATCCTACACAAAGATCTCCAACTCTTCAATGTCCCCCATTCCTTTACAGTAGAGATAAACCAAAGAGTTAACTCGGTCCTTCTCTCTCTTCTCTAAGTTTATTAAGGTGCCACTGACAAAAACAAATGGAAATTACAGAGTTAATATGTGCAAAGTATTGTTCTAGTACATACATATACACACTGTAAACTGATCACCACATTCAAACCAATTAACATATCCATCACATGACCAGCTATCATTTTATTTCTCTTTTATCTTTTTGTGGTATAAAACTTAATATCTACCTTCATTGGGGGCCGGAGAGATAGCCCAGCGGGTAGGGCGCTTGCCTTGCACGGCCGGCCTGTGCCGGCCTGGGTTCGATCCCCGCATCCCATATGGTCCCCCGAGCACTGCCAGGAGTGATCTCTGAGTGCAGAGCCAGGAGTAACCCCTGAGCATTGCCGGGTATAACCCAAAAAGCAAAAAAAAAAAAAAAACCAAAACAGCAACTCATTATCTACCTTCAGAGTAAAT
Source organism: Cryptotis parvus (assembly GCA_021461705.1). Classification (NCBI taxonomy): domain Eukaryota; kingdom Metazoa; phylum Chordata; class Mammalia; order Eulipotyphla; family Soricidae; genus Cryptotis; species Cryptotis parvus. The sequence continues at coordinate 113,832 of JAJIBD010003461.1, read as the reverse complement.
TTCAAGTATGCAATACAGTACAGTCAAGTATAACCACTATATTGTACATTTCTAGAATTTATTCATATTGCTTAACTGAGCAGTGTTTACGGCTTACTACTGGCTCCGTGCTGAGGAATCACTCATGTTGTGGAGCACACAGGGGCATATGTGATGCTGGGGATTGAATCATGGCTGATTGCAAGCAAGGCATGCACCTTATTCTTGAATATCCCTGGCCTATATTTTAAAGGCTGAATAGTATTCTATGATAAATCCATAGCACATATAGAAAATGTTGTTGTGATTTAGGGATGCAAATTAGTGTTATTGATTATAATCTTGTATCTCCAATGATCATCTGAGCTTCAAATTGTTCAAGCCCATGAAGTAAAGACTCTAGCCATCTAATGGATGCTAATGAAAAACTTCCAGCTGCACTATAAACTTACAAGCACAGTTTATTTTTATTTTATTTTCTAGTTCTGTTCTCAGAACTAGGAAACCCTGAACATTGCTGGATATGTCCCAAAATAAAAATAAATTGTGCATGTAAATTTACAATGCAACTGGAAGTTTTATTAGCATGCATCAATGGGGCCCATACGTGGTGTCAGGGATCAAACCCAGTTCAACCTCATGCAAGGCAAGTGCCCTACATCTCTTTGGCCCTCCATGCACAATTTTTATAAATCATCAGGACAGATAAAATAATGTGAGGATGGATGTTTCATATGTAGGCTTAGTGAGATCAGCTTGATTCAGTAAGCAATCCTTCAGACATAAGAATGCACCTAGGAAGATTAATAACTAGGACTGGTACACACAATTGAGTAGGAGGGTTAGAAACAAATAAACAAGAAACAAAACTAAGACTGTCTAGAAGGAAATTCAACAAGAGAATATCTTTCATATAAACAGTCAACAGATTCTGCTGATAACCTCATTTTCTAAACATTCTCTATGGAAAATGGAAGTGTCAGAAGGAGGAGGAAATGAAAAAAGAAGCTGAGAGCTTTTAGAAATAATTACTGTTAACTGGAAATGCCATTCTCTCCCACATCCCCAAGTCTCTTTTTAGATTAGCAAGTAGCACTGACCAGATGGAAGAAGTGTGTTGTTGAAATGCCTTCTGTGATGCAAGCCAACCATTTTCAGGAGTCAAGCTTCTCTTGAACAGATGGACCATCAATTTCTTGGGTTAAAGATCAGCCTGGCTCATTAAAGAAGCTACAAGGGTTCAAAAGTTAAAATTCCTTGTTAGCCTCATATCCTGAGTGACTGAAGCATCTCCATAATCTAAAAAAAAGTTAACTGGAATTGGCTGGAGTTGGGGGATTAAATAGCTTACAATATTTTGTTGCAAGATAATAGGAAAAAATACTAGGATGAAATTAATGGTCAAGCAAGTCAAGTAATACTGCCCATTAAAGGGTTTCTTCAGTGCTTTCTGGTGTACTCTATTATAAATATATTGGCCTTAAAGAAATTATTGAAAGTGTTGATGAAAATGAAAAGTTAATTGGTTACCACTTGGTGACAAAGCATACATTTGTAAAGAAGTAAACAAGAGGGCTAACTTAAAAGCAACATAAAATATTAAATTAAAATAAAAAAACTTGGGGCTAATATCCAAGGGGAGATATGTAAGCAGTCAGAGGTCAAAAGTTATATTTTCAGAGTAAGATCACAGAAGATTGAAACAATACAATCCTCCGACAAAACTACAACTTTAATTGATATTGAGGAGACAATTATTTATTATCCATTTTGAAATTTTCTGAGAAATTATACTTGAGGAAAACTCTTCAAATTTCTACAGAGAATAAATTATAAATATTTGAGACAAAATACCCTAAGCTGGTCCAAACATTAATAGCTACACAAATTGATCAAGACTGACTTCACTGCCCTTTCATAAATGTGCTTTCAATCTTCATTTATTGTACCTCAGGGTCAAATTCCCCCAGTTTCATTAGAAACGGTGCATTTCCATTTTGGGCTCCTTCTTTGAAGGCCTGTACTAATTTTTTTCTCAATTTTTTTAGGGGTTGCAATTCCTAGTGGTGTTCAGTGGTATTGCTAAGCCGGGGTGACCCACGATGATGTTTGGGGGAGCATACGTGGTGCTGGGGATTCAAACTGGGGTCAGCAGCATGTAAAAAGTGTCTTCATCCCTGCATACTCTGTCCCAGTCCTTTGCTCAATTATTTTTCTTCATTAAAAAAAGGCTATGTCCATCTGTGACTTTCTAAACAGAGAAAACAAGTCTCACTTTGTCTTAATTTGAGTTTGGTTCTTCTTTATGATTATGAATAATTTACTTGCTCCTCCATTCAGTGCAGCTGCAGATGAAGGCATACATGGCAGGCTAGAGAAAATGATACAGCTTCTCAAGGTTCACTTACAGGTAGGTGACTGTCTCTTCAGATGGCAGAGCTACACTAACTGTGCTAAGGAACACGCACCGCTGACTCGGGTGACTGATATTAGTTGCTTCCCATACTGTCACAACCGATTTTCTCTTCTTTCTTTCATGGCTTCTATGCCAACAATGCATAGCAAATCTATGGTTTCCACGGCTTTTTATCTCTAATGTTTTTTTAAAGTATTTTATTATACCACCGTGAGATATACAAATAAAAAAGATATACAATTAAAAAGTTCATATTTGGGTTTTGGTCATACAGTGTTCTAGCACCCATCCCTCCACCAGTGCCCATCTCCCACCACCAACGTCCCCGGTTCCCTCCCAACTTCCCCAGCCCGCCTCCATGGCAGGTTCTTTATTTCTTTCCCTTTCTCTCTCTTTCTCTTTTCCTTCCCTTCCAGACTATGGATTACAGAACATACATTAAAAGGTTGTCATGTGTATCCTTTTGCCTCTATTTAATGCTCAGTTCTAGGTTGGCATTAGTACCCTCGACAATTATTAGCACACTGTTCCATTTTCTGTCTTACCTAACCTCGGACTCCCACACGTTTCTGATAATTTCCACCTTTGACAAGACCTCCTGATATATGTTTCACTTGACCTTGGATATTGGTATCATAATATGTACATATATATTTATGCCATGCAAATAAATGCAGTCATTCTGTATCTGTCTCTCTCCTTCTGGCTAATTTTGCTCAACATAATCTTCTCCATGTTCGTCCATTTATAGGCAAATTTTATCTCTAATGCTTTTAATATTAACTTCTCTCTTATTCCTTCTTTCTTGTCTCTTTGGATGTCCATGCCTCCCCCCATGCTCCTTTATTCTCAAATGCTAGACTGATCTTTATGTAGTCCTCTCTGGTACATGATTCCCCACCCCTTTCTAATATGCTAAAGACCAGTCACACTGACAGTTATGTTTGCTGTGCATTTCACTGTGCTCTCCTCAAGGATTACCCCTTGAGTGGTGAAGACTCTTTTCACTTATATCTGCATCTAGAATATAACTGAACATTTGAGGGGACTGTTAGTGGTAAAGGATATCTACAAATTACCATAGATTTTTTTTATTTTTAAAAATTTTTTATTATACCACCGTGAGACATACAATTACAAAGGTGTTCATAATTGGTTCTTGGTAATACAGTATTCCAGCACCCATCCCTCCACCAGTGCCCCCACCATAGAGATTCTTATTATGATCTTTTACTTAATGATGCTGACCAAGCAGTATCTACAATATTTTCTAACATAAAACCAATATTCTTTTACTTAGGTTTAAACACACATTTATACTTTTATGGGTCTTTTCAGATTAATCCCTTATTTTTTTTTTTGCTAATTTTTTTTTTCCTTTTCCAAAATTTTATTACACCACTTTTTTTTTTTAATTTTTTTATTCTTTATTATACCACCGTGAGACATACAATTACAAAGGTGCAATTGGTTCTTGGTAATACAGTATTCCAGCACCCATCCCTCCACCAGTACCCCATTTCCACCACCAATGTACTCCACCCCTCCCACTCACTCCCAGGCTGCCTTAATAGCAGGTAGCCCTGCTTCCTCTCTTTCTCTCTATCTCTGCATCTCTCTCCCTCTTCTTTTACACATTGTGGCTAGCCCTGCAGATATTTATTTATTTATTTATTTATTCCACCTTTTCTCCTTTTTTTTTAATTGAAGGATGCTCATGTGGAGTCCTGGCTCCACAGGGTTCCAAGATGCACCCTCCACCCGAACCCATCTCCCATCACCAACGTCCTGTCTCCCTCCCCCTCCCGAATCCCAACCACCCGGCGGGCTCTATATGTCATCTCCTTCCTCTGTATATCTCCCTCTCAGCAAACCCTCCTGCTGTTCGCGGAATGCAGTGTACCAAAAAACATCATTGTTTCACCACCCTAGTGGCCCGTGCGGCCCATAGCGGCCGCGACCTGGGCTCGAACCGGCTTTGCTGGTCCTCTGGTCGTGGGACATTTTCCCAGCGTCTGGACAACGAAAATGGTGGCTAGTGTGGTGGACAAGTCCCATCCGGCTGCTTCCGGACCCCCCCGGGAGGCGACGGGCCCACTCCCAAAGCCCATCTGCCCTCCTCGGGGTTCCATAGTCAGCTGAGGCCCGGCGCGAGCCAGGCTCCCGCCTCCCGAGCCGTCTGCAAGACTCTGGATGCCGGGCCCGTCAGCAGCTCCTGGGCGGGAAACTGGGCTAGTCACGATGGAGGGGGAAGGGGTGACCACGCCTCCGTCTGATGACTTCCCAGTGCTTCCTGCCTCTTGGAGCCGCCTACCTGGGCTCGAACCGGCTTTGCTGGTCCTCTGGTCGTGGGACATTTTCCCAGCGTCTGGACAACGAAAATGGTGGCTAGTGTGGTGGACGAGTCCCATCCGGCTGCTTCCGGGACCCCCGGAGGCGACGGGCCCACTCCCAAAGCCCATCTGCCCTCCTCGGGGTTCCATAGTCAGCTGAGGCCCGGCGCGAGCCAGGCTCCCGCCTCCCGAGCCGTCTGCAAGACTCTGGATGCCGGGCCGTCAGCGGCTCCTGGGCGGGAAACCGGGCTAGTCACGATGGAGGGGGAAGGAATTACCATGGATTTTTAAAAAGTAGGTTCTCAATTACTTCATTCAGTAATAGAAACTAATGAATATTTTCCAGCTACAACATGGACATGCACAGATTCAAATGAAGTGTACATTTCTGAATATTTTGGAAATTGCATTTGGTACATTTCACTGGATTGAAGTCAAATATAACTTTTAATAATACAGATTCAGAATAATTTATACTGCTTGATAGAAGCATCATTTGTGTTTTTTGGCAAATTCTCATCAAAATTGTACAATATGAGCAGTCCCTTTCCAGATCTATAAAATAATACAAAGCATTACATTTTCTCCTGGGTTTTCATTCTTATCAAAGAATAGTGTATTTCAAATAAGCTTGTTTTTTAGATCAGAGGAATACTGGACCTGAAACACCAAGTGGTAGCAATAATGAGTGTCCTAGATATACAGGAGGACAAAAGAACACAAGAAGATGAGCCAGATGATCCAGAGTCCACTGTCCCTAAAATCTCGGAAAATTCACTCTCCCTACCTTCTCTGTATCGTATGCCTGAGTCCAATATGGGAAGAATAACAATGAAACTTGACTCTTATAAATCATAACTGCTATCCTCAATGGGCTCAGAATCTAGATATTCAAATAAGAAAAACTAAAATATAAGTGGATGTAAAAAATGGAAGAATTCAGGAAAAATTATCATCTTTGGAAGAAACGGATTCCTAAATTAATAGTGTGGAAGCAAAATGCATACGGCTTAGTTAAGTGATGACTAAGTGAGGATATAAAAGCGGTCTATAAATATTTCAAAGGTGTAAATACCAAGTAGGGTGAGGAATTATTTTGTCTGGTACTCTACAGAAATAGCACTGAACATGAAATTAAGGGAAGTAGTACACTGAATTCTAGCGTGAACAATTACAAAGGAATTCTTTAAAATGTAGCTCCGGAAGTCTTAACGACTTCACAACCAGTTCTGACTCTTTTGTAATACTTGCATTTATCCTGCAGTTATCCCATTACTGCCAATGAATATCAATCCGTGTAAACTGCTTCATGAATCAGAAATGTGTGTCAGCTATCCTGGATCAGAATGTGAGATGAAAAATGGGATTAAAGCTTGCCCACAGTGGAGTTGGGGGAGGGTCTACACAAAGAAGGCTATACATTAGAGTTTCTGAAGAAGTGCTTTCACCTCAGTATTGCTATAGGTCTGCCTCAGATTCATTAAGTTACCACCTTGAGAGATACGCATAACTACACACTGAATATCTTACATTCAGTATAGCACATATATTACTATATAAATAGACACATTCACAGACAGGTATACAAATATGCAATATGTATCTGAAATGAATAGATTTAAAATGCGTATTATTAAAATACATATTTAAAACACTTCATGGATTTTTTAAGAGTTATCACAGTTGTAACTATTTGTTGATGAGTTTTGAGCAAAGGAGTGATTAGCACTACATTTCAGAATTATCCTAGGTGCTAGTGGTGGTGGAGGGTATGGTGTTGGACCATTGTATATATGAAAATCTATCCTTAACAGTATTGTATAGCATGGTGCCTAAAATTAAAAAAAAACAAACTTAAAATATTTTAAAAAGAGAAGAGTAGAGATCATGTGGAAGTTGTATAAATACTCAAAGGAAGAGCCAAGGAGAGATTAAGGCAATGGAAACAAGGGTGTAGAGGAGATTCCAGGATAGGCTCAAGGAACATTTAGTGGATAACTCCATGTGGGAGTTTGAAGAAAACTGATGAGTCAGTAAAAGTCTGCAGGTTGGGGGTCTGGCTCATTCTCCACTAGAGGATGGTAGACTAGAGAGTTAGCCAGATTGGTCAAGGAAATTGTCCTTAAAGACTATTTTTCCCTATTTTTTTTAGGGACCATACGTTGTGGTTCTCATGGCTTACTTCTGGTTTTACACTCAGTGATCACTCTTGGTGGTGCACAGGAGAACATATGTGATATCAAAATTGAACCCAGGTTCAGCTGCATGCAAGGAAAGTGCCCAATCCACAGTACTGTCTCTCTAGCCATGAAGATTGCATTTGGATGTCAGAAGTAAAAGTCTAAACTTCCAGGGAGAAGTTCACCATAAAATGTCAAATAGTTAAAATACTGCAAGTAAGATCATCCTGTAAGAGAACATTAGGATTAGGAATGCAAGCCTAGAACTAAAACAAAAAAAATCATATATTAAAATAAAAGAACATAAAACATTTGAAGGAAACCATGAGAAAACAGGAGAATCATGAGAGTGATTCTGTGGTTTTGAAGGGAGAAGAGTTTCAAAATAAGGATGACCATCATCTGCATTGAAGGTAAAACTTCAGAGAGGACCATTAGGTCTCTGATTTATGTGTAGAAATAGGAACCTCAGTCATTTGTGGCATATGAAAAACCCCTCATAGTATAAGGCTAATACCCAATGACAGTAGAAACAAGGATAAGCAGTACTATTCCATGGTTGGAAGCTTGCCACAGTTGTAGGGCAGAGGTTGGAGAAAAGGGAGGAAGTTTGGATAGAGAAGAAACCACTATGGCAATGATAGTTGAAAATGATGACTCTGGACAAGAACTGAGTGCTTGAAAGTGGTAAAGAGATGTACATGATAAACTTTCAGTATCTGTGTTGAAAACCATAATCTCCAAAAGGAAATAGAGAGATAAGAAAGAGAGAAAAGAGAAAGAGAAGAAAAGTGGCTGTGGTAGAGGAGAACTGAGAGGGGGTTGTGGTAAGAAAACTGGGAACATTGGTTGTGGGAAATGTGCACTGGTGAAGGGATTGGTGTTGTAACACTGTATGTCTGAAACCCAATCATAACTTTGTACAATGATTCAATACTTTTTTTAAAAAAAGAAATAGGAACCTCTAATTGACACTAAAAGAGATAATTTGGCTAATGCTAAAGAATAAAATATGATAAAATAACTAAAATGTAAAATTATGAATAAATATAGTATAATTTGGAACTGGAAGCATGGCTGTTATCACTATCACTTGTATAACTTGTCTACCCATTGTTCATTGATTTGCTCCAGCAGACACCAGTAACTTCTCCATTTGTGCCTTTCACATGCTAGTATAGCCCCAGGGCATCTGCTTGCTCCAGGAACATGAAGTGCCTCAAACCATTCGTTCAACTGATAGGAATGAGATTAATTGTTGTTACTATTTTTAGCATATCGAAAATGACATGGGTAGCTTGTCAGGCTCTGCCATGGGCACTCTCAGTTCTTGCATTTAGTGATGTAATGCGTGGCCACTTTGCTGCTGCACACAATAGAAAGACTGATAGCAGCTCTGCCCCATGTATCTGTGTCTCTGGTTCATGGTCAACAGCCCGGGAGCAGTTCATGGGTGGGTCCACCAGACCTCCCAGATGGGATAGAGGTGGGGGGAAAGGGATTCCAGATCCATCTCCATGGGAGCCCAGTTACTTTAGCTGCCAAAACTAGGATACCTGGGCTTTAAATAGGCTTCTCTCTAGGGTGGGGCTCTGACGAGCCAGGCTTGAGATAGGCTTTTCTCTTGAGTGGAGCTCTGACAAGCATGACTGTTATAGGGTATTTTAAAATATCTGGGAAACTGGTCCTTTCTCAACTCTCTCATTGGTACATTAAACATCGTCTCTTTAACCTTGAACGCTGTGACAAACTAATAAACTATTCAATGCATAAGATTTGCTAATTGTTTATAGTGCTTCAACTTTTGTGGTCACATCTGGTAATGTTCAGGGGTTACTCTTGGCTCTGCACTCAGGAATTACTCCTGGCAGTGCTCAGGGGACCATATGGTATGCCAGGGATTGAATCTGGGTTAGCCACATGTAAGACAAATGCTCTACCTCTTGTACTACTCCAGCCCACAGTGTTTTGTCTTTTTTTGCCCAGTGAAAAAAATGAATCAATCAGATATCTACCTTTGGGAATGTAAATACATGACTATGCTAGAATAATTTTTGGTAGTTACTCTATAATTTATGATTTTTCATCCTGCATTTTCTGTTTTCTTTCCCTTCAGGAAAACAAAGACTGACTACAGAAACTTACATTCTGTTTTTTTTTAATTTTTTATTGAAACACCATGATTTACAAAGTAAAAAAGATTTTTATAATACAGTTGTTAGAAAGATCCATACTTCAACACCACTCCTACCACCAGTGTGTTCCTACCACCAAAACCCCTTATTTCCCATCCACCCCCCGATCCCCATGCCTGCTTCCTCAGCTGGCACTAATTATATTGACCATTAAAGCACATACATGACAATGTAATTGATAAATCCCCCCCACCTTTGGTTGGTTATGGGCAAATCTGGCTGAATTCTGTTCTTGAATTTACTTTCTGAGTTTCTAGAATGTGGTTGGTTTCTACTAGTTTGGGATATCATGTGACCACCCTGCAGCCATGCACCACAGGAAGCGCCATAGGGCAGCTCTGCCCCATGTGTCTGTGTCTTTTCATTATGGCCAACAGCCTGGAGGCAGTTTGTGAGCAGGTCTACCAGGCCTCCAGGACAGGACAGAGATGGCAAAATAGGGACCCCAGCTCCATCTCTGTGGAAGTCTAGTGACTTTAGCCACTGAAACCCGCACACCAGGGCTTGAAATTGGCTGCTCTCTTGGGTGGGGCTGTGATGAGCTGGGTTTGAAACTGGTTTCTTTCTTGGTTGGGGCTCTGATAAGCTGTGGAGTGGAATATTGAAAATGGCTGCGATTATGGTGAATGAGGTTCTGCTGGCTTCTTTCGAGGCCCTTTTGGGGTGGCGGGCTGGGACCAGAATCCATCCTCCCTCCTGGATGCCTCATGGTCAGCCAAGCATGGGGGAGAGCTGGATGGCAGCTCTGCCCCATGTGTCTGTGTCTCTGCATCATAGCTGATAGCCCCAGAAACTTATATTCTTAATATTTGTTTCCAAAAGCAAAAGCCGTTAACAATAAAATGTAAAGTACACAAAAAAACCCAAACATTTCCAAGAATTTGTGATTTGAGAAAGAAGAAAATAATATATATGCAGAAATAAGGATAAAGGGGGAACATTTCTAAGGTTAAAAGCATTACCAGATTGGAAGATAGAAAAGATACAGGTTCTTTGGACATTAGAATCTATGACTTAGTCCTGGCAGTACAAAGAAGTGGTAGAAAATAGAATTCTCAGTCTTTATATAATTTGTCTCTAGTATGAAACCAAAGCCAGCAGTATATAGATGATATGAGTTGAGGTAATATAGGCTCAGATGCTTGATGACTGGGAGTGGCTATCCCAAACAATTCCTACTAACATGACAAAACCACAATAAAGAGAGCCTCATGGATAGTTGATATCATAATCTAGTAAGATGTGGTATATTGCAAAGTTAGAATAATGAAGCTAACCCTGGTTTAATACTCAGCACTGCATATGGTACCTGGAATACTGCCAGGAGTTACTTCTGAACATGGAGAAATAACCCCCATGTTACTGCTGGATACACCCCAAATCATAACCCACTCATCCACCAAAAAAATCCAAAGTGAAAATTAAATGACCAAATTAAAAATCAGGGTATTTATAAAAATGATATGTCACTATACTATTGGGGTTTTTGACAAGCTCTTAACTTTGACAATATAAGCAATTTCCAATAGAATCTGATATACCTAGATGTGATCCTTGGGGAAAATTTGAATAGATAATATGGAACAGGCTGCTTGTTGTGAGGGTCATAGATTCTAAGTAAAAATACAGCCTTCTAAAGCATCTCTGAAAGATTCTCAATTCAAGCCAATGACATAATTATGTAAACACCATGCCCAGAAAGTTAATCAGGACCCTAAGTATGTTAATCAGAAGTTTAACCTTCCCACTGGGAAAATAATCAGTTCAGGCCGAATGGTCCTTGCCAAAGCTTATTTTATCTAGCAGTTAACAGATGTTGTGGCAAATTGTTAGTCTATGATCACTGCATATAACATTACTGGAATCCTACTGCTCCCTAAAATTTTATTTAAAATTTTTATTATAGCTCCCTGAGATAAACAATTACAAAACTGTTCATGATTGGGTTTCAGTAATACAGTGTTGCAGCACCAGTCCCTCCACCAATACACATTTCCCATCACCAGTATCCCCAGTTTTCCTCCTCCACCCAACCCCACCTGCCTCTATAGCAGAACCTTTTCTTCTCTTATTCTCTCTTCTTTTGCACATTGCAGCTTGAAATACATACATTGAGGGATTATCAGGCATACTCCTTTATCTACTTTCAATTCTAAGTTCTATTTTAGCATTACCATTTCTAACTATTATTGGAAGATTGAGCCCTTCTCTATCTTACCAAACCTCTGCCACCCACACACTTGTTGTAGATTCTGGACCCTGACTTCCTAAAGTTCTTAGCTGACAAAGTGAGGTGAACAGTCAGGAAACCCCTGTTTTAGGAAAGGGAAGAAAGTTGGGGAAAGGACAGAATACACAATTCCAACAACAATAATTAAGTGAGCTAAAACAATCATTATAAAAACATAGATGAATGACATTTAGTGCAAGAAGCAAATATTAAGTGGCCATCCTTATATGTGAAGACTAGGGAACTCAGAGGCATTTTAGGCCCTGTTCCAATTTTTGGAACTTTTATTTATTCTTTAAATACAGTTAATCTTTTTGTTTCAGACATTCATATAATTTTAAAGCACTTTTCACTAAAACAACAAAATGCATTACTCCTTAGCCGTGGAGAGAAGTATAAATGTAAATCAATATCATGTGTCATAAATTACTTTTTATATACAGAACAAGTTAATGACTGCCTTTGAAAGTGGACTTGCTGGCATGGCAAAGGATTAGAAAGAATATGTATTGCTACAATCTAGACCTTTAAAATAAACACCTCGAGGTAGAAAGACAGATTTTAGGACTTCTATTACCACTCTGTAATATGCAGCTAAATCAGTCAGCTTTTTTAAAGCAGCTAGTAATTTATTGCCTAAAAATATGTTGTTGTCATATGTGAATTCAGAATCACACAACTGTTAAATTTAATGAAATATGGTTAAGAAATGAATGAATAGTTATGAACTTTACAAATCAAATTCTCAAATCTACACTTTGCTTTTCTTGAATTCTAAACGTGCTTATAATAGGCACAGCTCCACCCCTCACTGTCTTGTTACACTATTATTTCTCTCTCTCTCTCTATCTGTCTGTCTGTCTGTCCGTCTAAATTGTATTAAGGAACCATCATTTACAAAATTATTGGGAGTTGAATTTTAGATTCAACTAAATACAGTATTCCAGCACCAATCCCACCACTAGGGTCAACTTCCCTCCACCAGTTAATCCCAAATTCCTTCTGCATGCCCCTTTCCCCACCCAGCTCCCTTAATAGGCACATTTTTAAAAACTCATGGTAGTTTAGATCTCATGTTGTTCTCGATGGATATATATAGCTGTATTATTCCTCTATACCACCAATGAACCAAAGGTCCTTGCCCCATTTTACTTCTCATAAGCCTCTTCTTACAAACACACACATATACACACCAACTTAATTTTTTTTCCTTTTCTTCCTTCTCTCTATACACTGGGATCAAGGATGATCTAGGCATCCCCCTTTACCACACTGCAGTTCCTGATCTAATTATTCTATCTATCACAGATAAATCAGATCAATTGTATATGCCCTTCTACTGGCTTGTTATTATCATCACTTACCGTATATCCTCCAGTTTCATTCATGTTGTAGCAAACTGCATGATCTCATCATTCCCTGCAGCTAAACAGTATTCCATGGTGTATGTATTTACCACATGTTAGTAATCCACTCATCTATCACAGGACATTTAGGCTGATTCTGTATCTTAACTATTGTATTAGTGCTGCAGTGAATAGTGGTGTGCATATGTCCTTTTGAATGCTTTTCAGTCTTGGGGGTAGATGCCAAGGAACAGAACTGCAGGGTCATATAGCACTTCAATTCTCACTTTATTGAGAAGTTTCTATATATTGTCCATAGTATGCTGAACCAGACAACATTCCCATAAACAGTAGATAAGAGTTCCTTTTTTACTACATGTCTGTCAACACAGATTGTTCCCACTATTTTTGATGTGTGCCAGTCTCACTGGTGTACAATGGTACCTTATTGTCTTAATTTGGATTACCCTAATAATAAGCAATGATGAGCATTTTTAAGGTTCCTGTTGGCCATCTGTCCGTAATCCTTGAAGAGTTTCTGTTCATTTCCTCCCCCCCCCACCACCTTTTAACAAGGTTTTGGGATTTTTTTTTCTGGTGAGTTTCTTATATATCCTAAATATCAACCCTTTATTTGATAAGTTGAATGCAAGCATTTTCTCCAATTCAGTTAGCTGTCTTTTACTTTTATCCCATGTTTCTTTTGTCATGCAAGAACGCTTTAATTTGATGTAGTCCATTTGTTTTTTATCCTGTTGCCTTTGCCAATGGCATCGTATCACTGAAAACAGTTGTGGGGCCCAAATCTTGCAGGACTGCGCTTAGTTTTCCCCTTAAAGTACTTTATAGATTTAGCTATAGGAGGTTCTAAATATCGTGAGTGCCATTTGTCATTCAAACTTCTAATATGTGAAATCATTATGTTCCATTATGCTCCATTATGCATAAAATTAAGTACATGGTGACGTAAGCAGTTTGAAGAGGGGAGGAAGTGGTTTCCTGGGGACAATTTGAATTCTATGGATTTTGAATCTAAAACAGTGAGCAGCATATTGAGATTTAAGATGTGTGATACACATTGGGGAGCTCAACTCTTTTGAGTGGGAAACAAACACTCCCACTACTAGTTTAAGAAGAACTGTTACTCCAACACAAGCTGAAGGAGCTGTTAAATCAGCACCACCTTCTCATATTTTCATGAGGGTACATATGGCCACAGCACATTCTGTTTCTCTAGGAAGCCAACATTAGAGCAGAAATACTAGGTGTATGTAATTTGTCAGTGGTTTGAAACACTGCAGAAGCCAAACCTTGGGAGAGAAATGAAAACCTTGTTCAATTGGTTTGTTTTGATATTTCAGCAAACTTTTGAGAGTAAAAAAGCATGAATAGGTTGAGAAGAACAGGGCTGAAAGAATAGTTAGGGGAAATACAGGTTCTAAAAAATCTGAAAGCCTGTAGGTCAAATACAACTCAAGATTAAAACACTCCTATTATTCCTGATCTTTATGCAAAGGAGCATTGTGATAAGTTTTCAAAATGAATATACCTTTCCCTGCCCCTGCCCCTGAGATAAGATTTTATGAAATTTGTGAGCATGGGCTAAAGTTTCTCAGCAATTCTTGTTCAGTTTAATTCAGTTCAACAAACACTGAAAAAACACTGGACAGGCCTTAGAATACAGAGATAGTCATTAGTTTTGCCTTATAGCTGCTTCAAGTTGGGAAGAATATACAGATTCATAAACAGATGAATACATCGGTATCAAAAGAGTCACTTTGTTGGTCCCCACAAATCAGAAAGTGAACTTATTCCTATGAAGTAAACCTGTGAGCCACAGCTTCCTAAGACCGAAATCTCCATAGCAAACACTGTGTTTTTTGCCTGTTTTTTACTTTTTGTGTCTTCCTATGATTATGACTCCTTCTTGTAGAGTAGGTGATTCATATCTATTTGTGTTTGGTTTATCTCCCTGCCCTTTTCTTTGCCATAAATGCTGTTTTTTGTTTTGTTTTTGGCTTACAATACTATTGGGTGTGCACAACTCCTATCTTTATCCTATCTTTTTTTAGGGGTGGGGAGATCACACCCAGCAATGATCAGGGTTAATCCTGGTTCTGTACTCAGTAATTACTCCTAATGGTGGTCAGGGAACCATATGGGATGCTGGGGATTGAACTAGGGTCAGCCACATGCAAGGCAAACACCCTATTGCAGTAATATTGTTCCGGCCCCTCCATCCTATCTTATATGATAGGCTATATTCAGACCTTCAATTCTATTGTTACATGTTTATAAGTATTATGACTACAAAAGAGATCTAAATTTCAGGAGGATAGGGCAAAGGCAAAAAGCAGCTACTAAATTCATCAAGATTCTGTTACAGTCATTGATTCAAATGGTTCCTAAATAACATCTATTTGTGAACTGACTGACACAGAATCATATGAAGAAAAATATTAAGTCATTGCTTCTTGGAATGAACCTTTGAGTCTCTTACTTGTTAAGTCTTGACTGAGTTGTATAAATCTGAGAGTATTCTCCCTAACAGTATGCCATACTGAAGGATTACCACAGTAGAGGCTCTGTTAACTCTACCAAACCGACCCCAGGTGGCTATGGTCGAATTTCCATGGCCCTTTGGTGTTCTTCCAATTTTTCACTAAAAAAGCAAGAAACCATTTCAGAGTTGTAGGGCACACCACCAAGTTGGAATGTGGCTGCAAACATGTGCTTGCATCATGTATGTGCCTATCTGAGTGGTTCTTGCATGTGAAGTGTTCATGTGAAAGTGTTCAGAAGAGGGGCAGGACAGATAGTACAGAGGGTAGGGGATTTATCTTGCATGTGGCTGACCTGGGTTCAATCTCCAGCATCCCATATGGTCCCCTGAGCACCGTCAGGAGTAATTCCTGACTGCAGAGCCAGGAATAACCCCTGAGCATTGCCAGGTATGACCTAAAAAACAAAAAATCCAAAAGACAGAGTTCAGAACAGGTCTCCCTGTTTTATGCCATACTGGCCAGTGGATTACTTTGAGCCCAAACAATTCAGAATCACTGAACTCAAGAGTAAGTTTTTCTCTCTTTTAATTAGTGATAATTTAGATTGGAGAAGGGGTCTTATCCATAATGAGATTCATCAGGAGAAACAATGTTTAGAAATTAACTGTGGGTTAATTTCAAACCCACCTAATTTTTCATATAGGTCAAAGTATAAAATATTTACTCTTATCATTAGGTAAATCACCCTTCTCTTGCTGTGAATCTCAAGTTCCCCATTTTATTTTATGATTCAAGAAAGCTTTTTACCTGGTTATTCTCAAACCCCTCATGTCTATGTGGGATACTGTAATATAAAATTAAATTGGTTTCACTCCTGTTAGTCTTTCTTGTGTTCATTTAATTATCAGAGAAGTTTAAGGAACCTTAAAAGTATAGGAAAATATTTCTTTCACTATAGTTTTAAGATTTTTTTTCATGGAAATCATGAATAAAATATCTAGCGTACACCTGGGCTTGTGATTAAACCAAGTCCAGGTATGCCTGATCCAGAGACTCAGACACACGGGCAGAGGTGCTATCCCTGTGTTCAGCCGATCATGAGGTGCCAGGAGGGAAGGCGAGTTCTAGCCTTGGCCCGCCATCCCAACAGAGCCTCGCAAGAAGTCAGAGAAACCCCCACACCATGAGGGTCACTATTTTCAACATCCAGCCTCCATAGCTTGTCAGAGTTCCACCCAAGAGAAAAGCCAATCTCTCCCCATGTGGTTCATCAGTAAACGCACAAGATGAAAGCCTACTACTGAGAGTATACCACCCACGCTGCAGAGCCTGGCAAGCTACCCATGTCGTATTTGTTATGCCAAAAACCAGAAACAATTATAGACCTCATTCCCATGACCTGAAGGAATGGTCTGAGACTCTTCATGTTCCTGGAGCAAGCAGATGTCCTTGGGCTACATGAGCATGTGAAAGGACGTATGGAGATGTTACTGGTGTCCACTCAAGCAAATCAATGAACAATGGTAAGACAAGTGATACAAGTATGAAGTGATACAGCTTAGGAAATAGAAAAGGCAAGATATAAAAGGCAACATCTGAATGTTTCTTGATCAATTTTTGGTTGATGAGTCTTCATGTCATATGTTTGACATGGTTAAACAAATATAGTACAGATATGGGGAGGGGGAACCAGTTTTATTGTTTTTCTCACTAGTCTGAAACAATGTCTTTTTTCATAATAAAATTGGTTTGCAAACTTTTTTGACTCTCCTACTTATGTGTGCTTTATATAGCCCCGAGATAAATTTGTGAGCTCACAAAAGAATTAAGAATGATGTATTTATTTAAAGGATCTATTGCAGTGGCTGGTCCATAGTAGAGCCTCTGGAAGAGAGGACTGATATTCAAGAAGGTAATGTTAGCCATGATCAAAATACCTTAATGAAGCTGCGACTGAACAATAAGAAAAAAGTTCATATTATAGATGATCTTGTTCCCCAAACTCCCAAGTCACTAGTATAATCAACATGCCTGCTCCTTATTCCCTGTATCCTCTTGTACTCTTGCCTGTTTTAAAGAGGTTATTGACTTTTCTTAAGTTTCTACTCTTGCTCTGGTTTACAGACCCTGAACAAGTCCATCACCACACCATGTACCTTCTCCAGGGCCCTGGCTCTAAACAAAATTCTCTTCATATGAAGTGCAGCACAGAAAATGTGACAACAAAGACTTACATGTATGCATGTCTTTCTGTATTTTTTTAAAATCTTGTTTGCTTACCTGACTTTGAAGTTACATGAGTCCTGGCACTATATTGCCCTAATTTACATTTGGAACATACTAGGAGTCTACTAATTTCTCTTCCCCCTTGTTGCAGTACACCTGCCCAGAGCCTCTGCATCTGGTCTGGATTGCCTCCTGCAGGTCACCTTGTAGATAGGAGGGCAGTTTAAATGTGGCAGTTTATCTGACCATGTATTCTATATTGGCTGGTATAAATATTCTCTGACCATGTATTCTATATTGGCTGGTATAAATATTCTCTCAGGCAGTCTTTCTTAAATCCGGCTCAGGTATGCCGGTCCAGAGACTCGCAGACATGGGGCAGAGCTGCTACTGACTCTCCCTGTGACCAGCTGCTCACGAGGCGCCTGGGAGGGATGGTGGGTTCTAGCCCTGGCCCACCATCCCAGCAGAGCCTCGCAACAAGCCAGACGACCCCCACTCCATGAGGGCCTCTATTTTCCACATCCGGACTTCTCTCTCATCAGAACTCCACCCAGCAGACCAGCCTATCAGCTCCCGGCTCGCGCAGCGCAAGCGGCCGTGTGGTTCATCAATAAATGCTGGACTTAGAGATGACTACAAAAGTATGCTACCTGCACGGCAGAGCCTGGCAAGCTACCCGTGTTGTATTTGATATATATGCCAAATACCAGTAACAGTTATAGGCCTCATTCCGGAATGGATTGAGGCTCTTTATGTTCCTGGAGCAAGCAGATGCCTTGGGCTCTACTAGCATGAGACAGGACATATGGAGATGTTACTGGGGCCCGCTCGAGCAAATCGATGATGAACGGGAAGACAGTGATACAGTGAAATATTCTCTCATGCTACCACAATCATAGTTGGACTAGCTAGACCTTACTTGTATATTTGCCTGGCCACGTTGGATCTCTAAGTAATTAAACCAGAGAGAAATGCTGTTTGCCTCCAAGCAAGCAAGCATGGCTCCCTGATAATTCAAAGGCAACTAAAATACAGAACTATCATAAAGTAAAGACAAGTTTCTTGTGAAGGCTTAGAGAAATATTTAACTGGCTATAGTATAGTCTTTGGTACAGATGCATGCCTTTGTATTCTGAGATACAGTTCATCTCAGAAACCCCTTCGTCTCTCTACCCTGCAAGGGCATTTCCTAGGCAGATCTTGAGTCGGTGACATTAACATCTCAAAGGGCCTAGGTGAGGTCCTGGGAGAAATTACCTGAGGGCATTTGACCCTGCCGGCTTCCCATAAAAGTGGAAGGTCTGTGTTGCAGGGATATAAAACTAGGCTGCTTCCTCTCTTTGCTCTTTTGGGTCACACTCTCCCCCTTTCTGCTGGCGCCTTGTCTCTGTCTCCTTTCTACAGGGCCTTAACACATGGTAGCCACCATCTTGGCCTACATGTGGCTGGGTTCCTAGCCAGAACACTAAGTTTGGAGTTTTTCCTATTGTTGATATGTATGCCTGAACCTGGGTTAAGTAAAGCATTTTGAAACCTTGCCGGATTCTTGCATCTTTTCTCCATCAGCGGCCATCCCCTGGGACAGAAGGGAATTCCTGACCAGGGTTTTGGGCATGGCACCTCGCGTTTTGTGCTGGGCATCTCAGCATTTTCCCGCACCCCATCAGTGAGCTAGTATCTTAAAATTTAGCAAGACTTTATAATGATAGAGACCAAGCAATCAGTAGGATGACTTCTACTAGTGCCAGTTACATCCCCTCTATAATTTATGATTCTCACTACTTATAAGAAAGATGCCCCTGGTATTTATTTGATGCCATCTCTGTGGTCATTTTCCTATTCCCCTGGATGTCCTCTGTGCATAGATGTTTGGTTTTCCCAAATCAGTGTTTGCCTATAGCTCTCAGTCAACACCAAAATTCCTATCAACACAGTAATCACAACCATTACCTTGGCCTGTTCAGCTGACTTTTTAATAGAAAAAGAAAATCAAAGGTGCTCCTTGATGCAGAGCTCAGTGAGGGCAGGAGGGATTTTGAAGCAATGCATTATAACCAATGTCAAGAATGCAAATGATCACCATCTTTCTAAAGGTGTCACCCTCTCCTATTAATAAACAAGTTTCAACTTCTTCTGGAGTGTGTAAGAATATCTGCCAAAATTGGTGTGGAGGAATGTCAGAAATATCAAAACATAGAGAGTGAGTGAGTTATCGGAATTCTCTCTCTTCTCCCAAATGTCTTTGGCTCAGTTGAACTCTTCACTATACCATAATTCTTTTACATTCCATTATTATTTTCAGGAAACCCTTGTACAGAAAAAATGACCTTTTTTGGAGGGGGTGTAGATAATTAACAGTTACCAACATTAAAATGAACATTATCATGCCAAGTTGGGAGCAATCAGTATTCTGAGGGAACAAAGATTGCCTTTAAAACATTTTTCTTCATCTATTCCAGAACCCCAACATGAAAAAAATACTATGTATTCCTTTGCGTATTTTTCAAGTTTTGAAAATGCCCTGTTGTTATACATGAAAGCTGTTATAAACTAAGTTTATCAAATATTCTAAGTATAACTACTTATTTCATTCTATACTGTGATGTGGATATGGTGTTAGAAAACTGTATTTATGAAACTATCATTAACATTCATGTAAGTCACATTAAAAAAGGACAATTTAAAAAATAAATACAATGTATTCAATGGAATTTAATATGTATATGAATATGTCCTCTGACTCCAGAAAACTAACTACTTCTTAGTAAAATTTTATACCATTCCTTGTCTAGCATGGATTTGCTTCCACTTCTTCCATTAAGTATTATTCAAGTATGTTATATTCTCATCCCTAAAAAATTGTTATTGATTATAGTTGTTTTGAAAAAAGTATTATTTTTAACATCTTTTAATTAAAGGTGCAGAAAATCCCTGAATTTATCTTCTGAATGAATTCAAGCTTTTATTAGCAATATATTAATATGATTGGTAAATAGTAGTGATAAAAATAATATACATATAAATAAATTCTGCTATAGTAATGAAATAAACATTACTGGAAATGTAGGGTTTAAAAATTTTTAAGTGTGTTGTAGTTTAAGTAACAATGACTACACAGTGTTAAAACTTCTGACTCTGATGTACCAAGTCTTTGAATGTTTGTCACCACTAATGTGACAAGGACCCTCCAACTCTATCTCTATGCCTCTCCTCATCCACCTTTTCCTTCTCCTCTGCCCCCCCACTGCTTGGTAATTTAAGTTTTGTAATTAAAAGCTACAGGTCTGTTATCTTCAGTATTGTCTCTTTCCTTGCTTTGATTCTCTATTTGCCACAGAAGAGCAGGATCATCTGCTAATTTTTTTTCCTCTAAGATTGATTATTCAGTTGATTCTCATTTTTATAAACAGACCCTGATAAATGTTGCTCACAAAAATAAGTTTTGGAATTTTGTTATAATAATGCCAATCATTTATTTGAACACATTTTAAGTTATATGCCAAACTTCACAATCACCTCTTTAATAATTTAACAAGATGGAAATAAAATAAATTTTAATTAGCTAATTATTATTAGTATTAATATTTATTTTAATCATTAAATATTTTAATTTACTTTTGAAAAACAGAAAGCTGTCTCACAAAGGTACTTGATAATCATTAGTTTTATTAGCTTTACCAATTCTGAAAAGTTTATAAAACATTTTGCCAAGATTTTTCTACTGACTAGTTATTATCCAAGTTATCTTCTAAGGAATCTTATTTACTCAGTGTGTTCAGGAATCTCTGAAAAAGCAAAATATTATTCATTTCAATACTCTTTCAAATATTTCAAATTTCAAACATTAACTCTTTAATGTTAGTTAACAAGTCTTTTGTCAAAACTTTGAAGCTGTAAGGCTGGAAAGATAGAAATAAAATAAATTTTATTTTATTATAGAGTAGGTAGCCTTGTACGTGGCCTACCCGGGTTTGGTTCCCATCATCACAAATGGGCCCCTGAACACTGCCAGGATTGATCCCAGAGCACTGAGCCAGAAGTAAGCCCTGAGCAGGGCCAGGTCTGGGTCAAAAACCAAACAGAAAAAGTTTGGAGCTTCAGATTTAGGTCATCCAATTTATGAAAAATGCCATTATATAATTGGAAAAACATTCCTTGTTTTCAAACAGTTGGTCTGACAAGCCTCCTTGTTAGAGATGCTTTGGCTAGTGTTTCAGTCCTCATGTGCTGATGCATCCCCTCTCTTCATATTTTTAATTTCTAATAGAGAGGCAGATAGGGAGATGTGCCAAGAGTTTGTGTAAAAATGAAATAAAGGACTGTCGTTTTCATTTTTTTACGTTTTGTTTACTAAAATCAAAGATCTTTTCCTTGGGAGCAAAACATTCTTTGAAAATGGCTGGGAGGGGTGGAAAACTTAGGTGACTAAAGAAAAATTGCCATCATGCCAAAATTCAGATCTTCTTGACAAGAGACAGTATCCATGTTTCCAAACACTATTCTTGGTCTGTCCCAAATGTATAAGAGGTGTACCCTGCTTGAATTCTCAGTTTTAGAGAGGCTGTCCCAACATCATATTTTCCGTTGTCCCTTTGATATCCAGTGTTATAATAATGAGACGCAGAAAAGTAGAAAAAGACATTTTGGAATGTAAACCTGGGAAAGAATGAAGAGAACGAAGAAAATAATTTGCTTCCATACCGGATGGAGGCCACTGATGATCTATCTGGTTGTGGATTCCCTGAGGATTGCTTGTGTACCACCTCTGTGGCCATTTGAGTCCTGGGACAAACCTCCAGGTGGAGTTCACTGGCTTTTGAGAATCAAGGGGAGGATGGAAGATAGTTCAAAAATAAGTGTGTGCTTTTGAGAGACATTGTTAACAGTACTGGCAAAAGTTTTCTAAAGGAACTCTGTAATTTTTACGTTAGAAGGAGAAGAAAACGTCTTATTCATCTCAAGCAGCTTTTCTCTTCCAGGAGACATGTGGCTCCCAGGATTTAACAAGTGGTTGTGTGGCGAAAAGCAGATAAATGGCGAGTCATGGCTAGGAGACTAACTGGTACAACAGGGAGTCAAAGGAAGGGAACATAGTCAGAAAAAGATTAAAAAGCATTGATCAAGAGCATAGTACACACCAAATATAACAAAGTATATTTTTCACTATGACATAGTTTGATAGCTAAATTTATGCTAATGAATGAAACAGGCAGAACTTTCAAATGGTCTCTGGTCCCCTGCTTATAACCTCTGATCCTAGACTCTCACTTGTATGCAAGTTCAGACTATTTACATTTGAAGACCACCACACTGTGACTCCAGTCAAACCCTCCCCCTTGTTTATGCTCCATAATTAACGTGTAATTCTTCATCTCCCTCCCAGATTCTCTGTCTATGGCTGAGTGTCTGGCGGGTGGAAGTTGAGAGAAGGAATCAACAGCTACAGAATGAGATATTCCTTCCACAAGTTCTGGGAAACTGCACTGACACTCTGCAGTAGATCTTGGTACTACACAATACTAGCAGAATCCAAGATACAACCAGAGATAACCACACAGGCCTTTCTATTGCCCCTGCACTGCCCACTTTTACTCATATAAGCTAGACATAATTTTTCGGTAAACCAAATACATTTCACACCTACATACCTTGACAGTTTGCAGTTGTTATGACAACCCATGGATAATGTGATGAGCTCAAAAGGGTGGAGGCATGGTTCTTAGGAAAAAAACCTTTCCATCTTCAGAATTCTGGGAAAGTTTATTTCTCCTGCTTTGCATAAAATCAGTGATAATCATCAAAGACCCAGTGAATTTTTTTCTTGGAGTCATCATGGGTCCAGTCCCCTCTACTGCCACCCCTTTTCCAGGTAAAAGCTTCTTTTGATAAAGTCTAGTTCTTGCTCTATTATGTCTCTGTGATTTCTACCCACAGGGAGCACAAGAACCTCCTGCTTACCTGTGACAAAGTGATCTGATTTCCCCATTTACATAATTTACACTCAATTTTGAATGAATAACATGCTATTTCTCCCCCAAAGTTTCCTACATTCTAGAGTTTTTGATAGACTGTTGCCATCATTAAAAGGAATTATTTGATTGAGGAACTAAAAAAAACAGAGGATGGAAATTACCCCATTTACTATCCTTTCCTTAATACAGAAGACCAGAAAGGCAACCACTTGCCTGCCTACCACCACTCCTCAAATAAAAGGCAACATGCATAATTACTTTTTAATATCTGCTCTATGCCGAACCTACTGCAACTACATTCTGCTATCTATCCTTTTGCATTAAGTTAAGCATTGAGAGTTATAGCATGCAAGTAACTGAACCACTAGAAAATGGCTTCAAACAGTGCCATTTGGACCTCAAGAATTGAACAGTCTTTCCAGACATGCATCTTTGTATCAAAGTGCTTGAGGCAAAGAAAGAGGGTATTTGTTTATTTTGATCAATAATTCAGAGGGCTTCTTGCTGCCTGAATTCCATCCAATGACTTACATTCTCCCTAAATTTCCCAGAGAGCTTAGTCTTAACAGAGTACCACAGAAGTACTCTTTATGTCAAGGAATGCAAAGTTTTTAAAATAAATCCTTGCTCTTCTTAGTGCTTTTGTTTTTCAAGCCAGTGGACTCTTCTAATTAGAATTAAATCACCACATTAAAATCTATGATTTCTTCATAATTCCAGTCATTTTATGCAGCAATTGAGGCTTGTGTGACAAGTCTAGTAACAACAGAAAGCATTAAAACTTGGGGCTGGAGTGATGATAGTACAGTGGGGAGGGCATTTGCCTTGGATGCAGCTAGCCCAGGTTCAATTTTCCAGCATCTCATTTGGTCCAATAGCACTGCCAGGAGTAATTCTTGGGTGCAGAGGCAGGAGTTACCTCTGAGCATTGTCCAGTGTGACCTGAAAAGATAAAAAATTGTACAAAGTGGAAGAAACTAGAGGATGCTGCCCTAAATTTGTTAGTCTGAAACAGCCTCTTCGATGCATGAGTAATAAGCTCTCTCCTGCTTAGCATTTTGTGATGCCAGGTCTTGAGTATTGCTCTGCCATAACTGAGGCATTCATAAAATGTCCAAAGAGTTCTTTGAGAACTCAGAGTGAATGGCAGCTAAAAAAGTGGCCACAGGCAACCAGCCATAGCATGCAGTCTCAAACGCAGCTGGGGAAGCTGGAACTCGGCCTCCCCAGGCTCAGCTGACCATGGGGTTCCCAGGAGGACAGATGGGTTTTGGGAGTGGGCCCATCACCTCTGGGGGATCCCGGAAGCAGCCGGATGAGACTCGCCCACCACACTAGCCGCCACCTTTGCTGTCCAGACGCTGGGATGCTACCTCAAGACCAGATTAACAGAGCAAAACCAGTTCGAGCCCAGGTAGGCAGCTCCCAGAAGCGGGAATCACTGGGAATTCATCAGATGGAGCCAGGGGTCGGCCCTTCCCCCTCCATTTTGTCGAGTCTGGTGGCCCGCCCAGGAGCTGCCCTGGGGAGATCAGTCATAGCATGCAGTCTCAAACGCGGCTGGGAAAGCTGGAACTTGGCTCTCCCCAGGCTCAGCTGACCATGGGGCTCCCAGGAAGACAGACGAGTTTTGGGAGTGGGCCCATCACCTCTGGGGGTCCCGGAAGCAGCCGATGAGACTCGCCCATCACACTAGCCAACACCTTCACTGTCCTGATGCTGACCACGAGGCCCCTAAATCGCGCAGCTGCTTGCAGCTGCACAGTCCATCAAACTAGTGGAAACAGTTATGTCCTTTAATGTACTGCATTCTATGATGTGTAAGAAAGTTAGGCGGGGGGAGATAGAGAGGAGAGAAAAGACATACAGAACCTGCCAAGTAGTTGAGGTGTGGGAGGGGAGGGAGGTGGGGACATTGGTGATGTGAGATGGGTTCGGGTGGAGGGATGGGTGTTGGAACACTGTAGAACCAAAACTCTATATGAGCATCTTGCAATTGCATGTCTAAAAGTGGTGTAATAAAATTTGGGGGAGAAAAAGTGGCCACAAATGGAAGTTGGCATTAGATTTTATTTTTAGTTCCAAATATTAAAAACTAAACCAGGAGACTGTTAAAGAGTGTAAAGTCTCAGGGAATTAATCTTCAATGCAGATTAATCCCTCGGGGCATTTGGATGAAAAGATGTGTTTTTACACTGCTATTTTGAAGATCAGGAAGTTAACAATCAAAAGATCACATTTACATTCACTCTGTTTTTGTGTCAATAATTTATTCCCAATTTACTTACACCTCATATCACACCATCCCACAATCTTATTCCATAGAGGATCAGAGGCCAGGTCTATGGCAAGAGAGCTGTACAAACAATACTACTGTTCAAAGAGGTGTAGAGAAAAAGCAAAGTGATCATTTGCAAACACCATTCTCTTAGCATCTATTTTAAAGTGACAGATCTTGGTTTCCTCTGAGTACATATCCTAAGAGAAAAGAAGAGTTGATTTAACAGGAGGTTGGTTACTGTGTATGATCCAAAATTTTTTCTAATTGTGTTAGATTTTTACCTATCATTAATTTCAGTTCCATACGTCTCACCTTTGCATTTCCAACACACTGGAGTATTTAAAAATTCATAATAACTACCTCAAACCAATAAAATAAAAACATCTATGCTGAGTCCCTGTGCAGTCAAGATTGAGAATCATACCTACTTCACCGACGGAGGGAGACTTAGTGACCTCCAGCTGACTTAGCGACCTGCCCAAGGGCCTGGTAACTAGTTTTTTGCAGAATCATTTCTAAACAACTTTTGACGACTTTTATGACAATCTCAATCTCTGCTGAAACCTCCTGAAGTTTCTAAATAGAATCTGGTTGGTTCATGTTGGCAACTAATTATTTATAGAGCGCCTACAATGTCATGCACTGAGCCAGAAGCTAAAAGCAGTGAGCAAAAACAGACGAGATTTCTGGCCTAACACAGTTGACAGCAGATATTAATTGGGAATCATGAAGAAACAGTTGTGAAATTCTAATTGTGAAAAGTACAGGGAGAGGTTTAAAGTGGCCTAAGAGGTTTACTTCTCTGAATAAGTAAAGACAATGGAATCTGAGGAAGACCAGTTGGCAAAATAAATACTGTGTGGTGAGGGATTAAGTGGCAGAGCCTGGTAAACTACCCGTGGTGTAGTTGCTATGCCCAAACCAGTAATAATAATGGCCCCACATTCCCAATGAATGGAGATGTTACTGGCACCTGCTTGAGCAAATCGATGAACAACTGGAAGACAAGTGATACAAGTGATACAGTGATACAGTGAGGGATTAAGAGAAGGGGACTGACTTCTTGAATAAATAGAAGAACACTGGCACGTGGTGAAAATCTGAGCCAAGATAAAAGATAGATGTTCTATGTTCTATGAACAGTGCCGCTGTTAGGGGATTTTTTAGGCAAAGTTCATCAAACTGCATTTATAAACAGAAGCCTGTGCCATAAATTGCGCACTTAACCTCAGCCCTCCAAGCACAGGGTAAACAATGCATGCTGATCTGTCCCTTCAGATGTGAAACAAATACAAGCTAATAACCACAAACCTTGGCTACACTTTTGCAGTCACTGGAAGATCTTTAACAAAGAGAAAGAGATAAACGACTGTCAATAGAGGCAGTCTAGGGGAGAGGGGAGGAAATCGGGGACACTGGTGGTGGGAAATGTGCACTGGTAGAGGGATGGGTGCTGAAACAACATATGAACGAAACCCGGACATGAACATCTTTGTAATTGTATATCTCACGGCGGTATAATAAAATATTAAAAAAAATGATGACCCAAGATTTTCTTAAACCAATTTAGTCAGACTCTTTGGAGGTGCCATTTAGGCATTGGTGTTTGTTTGTTTGTTTGTTTCTGAAAGCTCCCCTTGTCAAACTCTGATGATTGATAGCAATGTGAAACCAAGGCGGAGAACTGCTGCTTTAGCCTGTGATTTGATCAAGGATATGAGGAAAGAGATCAATAGTATTTGTATTTACTACTCTCTATCTTTAATGGCAGCCTAGGCTAGATTACACTCGACTTACTCTGTCATGGAGAGATCTACGTTACAAAATCTAAAGGAACAGCTGAATTGGAAAAAAATTGTGGGGAGAAACAGAAAGAGCTCCTAAATAAAGTCCCTGTTCTTGTTTCACCCTGACACTCTCTCTTCTTATCCTTAGTCTTTCCCTTTCAAATGATTCTATACATTATGTTGTTTTAAAAATAAAACTTATTTTGAAATTATTGTAAACTGATATGCAGTTGTAAGAAATAAAGTGCAAACAACTCCTCTCCCTTTCATTCAATTTCTCCAAAGGGAAAATCTACGTAAGAGCGATGGCACAATAATTACAACTAGGATATTGATATTATTACACTTATATACAGAACATTCCTTCACCACAAGGATATTTAACATGTTGGTTAAGCTACAACCTCTCCCCTCCTCCCTAACCTTCCCTTATTCCTGGTACAAAACTTCTCTCCATTTCTATAATTTTGTCATTAAATATATGTTGTATAGATAAAATAATATATAGACTTCTGGGATTGGTAATTTTTATTGAACAAATTCTGTGGAAGTTCATTAGGGTTGTAGCATGCACCAATAGTTTGTTTCTTTTCACTGTTGAACAGTATGAGTGTACCACTGTTTTAATAATTTATCTACTGTTGCAGGATTCCTCTAAGAGCCTCTGCATCTGCCCTGGATTGCCTCCTGCAGATCACTTTGTAGATAGGGGGTAGTCTGAATGTGGCAGTTTATCTGACCATGTATTCTGTACTGGCTGGTATAAATATTCTCTCATGCTACCACAATCATCGTGGGACTAGCTAGATCTTACCAGCATATTTGCCTGGCCACTTTGGATCTCTAAGTAATTAGACCAGAAATGCTGTTTGCCTCCAAACAAGCAAGCATGGCTCCCTGATAACTCAAAGGCAACTAAAATACAAAACTACCGTGAAGTAGACAAGACTCTTGTGAAAGCTTGGAGAAATATTTAACTGGCATTAGTATAGTCTTGGTACAGAGGCATGCCATCTCAGAAACCCCCTTCTCTATACCCTATAAAGGCATTTCCAGGCAGATCTTGGCTCAAAACATTAGCATATAATAGGGCCTAGGTGAGGTGCTGGGAGAAATTACCTAAGGGCATTTGACCCTTCCTGCTTCCCATAATAGTGGGAGGTCTGAGTTGTAGGGGTATAAAAACAGCCTGCTTCTTCTCGCTCTCTCTGGCTCTCTCTCTCTCTCTCTTTTTTTGGGCTCTCTTTTGGGGCTTGCACTCGTCTTGGGAGTCTTGTCCTTGTCTCCTCTTTTA
This sequence comes from Cryptotis parvus, assembly GCA_021461705.1. NCBI lineage: Eukaryota > Metazoa > Chordata > Mammalia > Eulipotyphla > Soricidae > Cryptotis > Cryptotis parvus. The sequence goes on along the minus strand of JAJIBD010003461.1, from coordinate 85,086 downwards.
CAGGGCCTTAACACATGGTGGCCGCCATCTTGACCTACACGTGTCTGGGGTTCTAGCTGGGAATCCTAAGCACAGGGTTTTTCCTATCGCTGACTTGTATGCCTGAACCTGTGATAAGTAAAGCCTTTTTAAAACTGCATCGAATTCCTGAGTCTTCATCCATTCCCTGCTGGCTTCGGAGGTAGAAGGGAACTCGCTTCCCAGCACTGTCGGGGACCCCGGCGGTGTTCCCCCGACAATCTACCACTATGAATTAAGCCGCCATGAATGCATGTGTATAGGTTTTTATAGGTTTTTATGAAAAGACATGTCTTAGCTTCTCTGAGATAATAGCCAGGAAAACAAGAACCAAAACCAAGAATTTAGTTTCTAAGAATATGATATATTGGGACAGAGTAATAGTATAGTAGGTAGGGTGTTTCCTTTTGCATGCAACTGTCCCAGGTTTGATCTCCTGCATCCCATATAGTCCCCCAAATACTGCCAGGAATAATTTCTGAATGCAGATCCAGGAGTAACCCCTGAGCATCATCAGGTATGACACCCCCAAAAAAAGAAGCACACACACATATTGTTTGCCAATGCTATACTAGCTTACATTTTTTACCATCTATGTATGAGTGATCTATTTTAGCCACATCATTACAAAATTAGGGGTGTCACAATTTTTTTAATTCTAGACACTCTGATAGCTCATTGTTGTTTAAACTTAGTTATATATGATGACTATTTAAAAATTTAAAATTTAAATAAAACTAAATGATTTAATTAAATGATTTAAGATAAGACATTAACTAAGTCTCATTTTTACTTGTGATCATTTGTGTGTGTGTGTGTGTGTGTGTGTGTGTGTGTATTTCCTCTTCAATGAAAAGACTTCCCATGTCTTTTATCAGTCTTTTCTAATTAAATTGTTGATGTTCTTCACTTGGGCTTTGAAAATTCTTTATATGTAGCAATACTAATCCTTTCTTAAATATGTGGTTTACAAAATATATTTTCCCACAACATAGCATGCATTTTCCACTTAACAAAATTCTTATCAGAATCAGAGTGTTCTATGTGATTAAGTCTAATGTGTTAATTTTTCATTTTAGGGCCTGTGTTTTATGTCAACTTTAAGAACTCTTTGCTGCAAATCAAAAGCGTTTTCTCCTGTAATTTTTCTAGAAACTTAATAGTGTTAGATATTTCTTTAAGCCAGGGTAGGGTTTTTTTTTTGCTTTTTTTGGGGTCACACTCGATAATGCTCGGGGTTTCTCCTGGCTCTGCACCCAGGAATTACTCCTGGTGGTGCTCAGCGGACCATATGGGATGCAGGGGATCAAACCAGGGCCGGCATAGGCCAGCCACATGCAAGGCAAACACCCTACCCACTGGACTATCACTCCAGCCCCAAGCCAGGTATAGTTTTAAAATATAAAAATATAAAATATTTCGGGAGGGGAGGTGGGGTACATTGGTGGTGGAAATGGGGCACTGGTAGAGGGATGGGTGCTTGTATTCTGTACTACCAAGAACCAATTATGAACACCTTTGTAATTGTATGTCTCATGGTGGTATAATAAAAAATTTAAAAAAATAAAATATTTCAATTCATTTTGTGCTTTGGTGTTTTATTTCTCCAATACCATTGTTCAGAAGACTCTTCCTTTTATTGACATACTTCATCTTTAGGGTTGTCTATTTAATTATTTTAAGTTTTATTATACGACTGTGAGATATATGATTACAAAGCTATTCATGATTGGGTTTAATCATACAGTGTTCCAGCAACCTTTCCTCCACCAGTGCACATTTCCCACCATCAATGTCCCTAGATTTCCTCCCCACCCCCAGATTCCCTATGGCAGGCACTTTTCCTCTCTCTCTCTCTCTCTTCCTTCCATCCCTTCCTGCTTTCCTTCCTTTCTCCCTTCTCTTAAACACTGTGGCTTGTAATACATACATTTAGGGTTTATCATGTATATCCCTTTGCCTATGATCAATGCTCAGTTCTAGTCTGGTGTTACCATTTACAACAATTATTAGCACTCTGGTCCCTTCCCTGTCTTACCTAACCTCTGACTCCCACACACTTTTGGTAGATTCCAATGGGGTTGTCTATTTAATCCAGGTATGACTATCCTTCTGCCAACATGATTTTGTCTATTTTAACTGCAGTGCTTAAACTATTTTAACTGCTGTGCTTAAATTACTTCCATTTAAAGTAAAAACTGATGTTAGGGGTAAGTCTGACCCTTTAACTTTTTAGTTTTTTTTAGTCCCTCTCATGGTATGGGGGCTCCTTTGGCTTCTTACGAGGCTCTGCTGGGATGGCAGGGCAGGGCTAGAACATACCTTCCCTCCTGGGCTCCTCATGATCAGCTGGGCACAAGGAGAGCCGGAGGCAGTTCTGCCCTGTGTATCTGAGTCTCTGGATCAGGCATACCTGGGCTTGAAATACAATGCTGTAGGGTGGGACTCGGAGGATCAGGAATTGAGATCAGCTCTTCTGCTGGGTGGAGCTCTGACAACACCATGAGGGCTGCCATTTTCAACATCTGGACTCCACAGCTCATCAGAGCTCCACCCAGCAGAAGGGCTGATCTCAAGTCCTGATCCTCAGAGTCCCACCCTACAGCAGTCTATTTCAAGCCCAGTCTTTCCCCATCTCGCACAGCCAAAGCGGCTGTGATGTTCATTAATAAATGCACAAGATGAGAGGTTACTACAAGAGTATCCCACCCTCATGGCAGAGCCTGACAAGCTACCCGTGTCGTATTTGACATGCCAAAAGCCAGTAACAATTCTAGACTTCATTCCCATGACCTGAAGGAATGGTTTGAGGCTCTTTGTGTTCCTGGAGTGAGCAGATGCCCTTGGGCTACACTAGCATATGATAGGACATATGGAGATGTTACTGGTGCCCACTCGAGCTAATCAATGAACAACAGGAAGACAAGTGATACAAGTGAAGACCCTCTAGTTTTCTTTTTCTGGGTTTACTTTTTCCTGCCATCCTGTGTTTGCTTGAACATCTTTTAAAAATTCCATTCTAGGGACCAGAGTGATAACGGATAGGGTGCTTGCTTTGCATGCAGCCAACCTGGGTTCAATCCCCAGCATCCCCTATGGTCCCCTAAGTGTGAACCAAAAAGCAAAACAAAAATCCCATTCTATTTTATAGAGTGCATATATATGTATTTACATATATGTGTGTATATATACATATATGTTATTATCCCAAGTATCACATTTTATACATAACATGTAACAGTCCATCACTGTCATCATTTGACCACTTTGAAGCATGGAAACATTAACTCTTTCTTCACTTGATCACTTGATCACTTGAATCCCGTTACTCATCGATTTGCTCGAGCGGGCGCCAGTAACATTTCCATTGGACCCTATCACGTGCCAATGTAGCCCAATGGCATCTGGTTGATTCAGGAATATGAAGAGCCTCAAACCGTTCCTTCAGGGTCTTAACAAGGAAGTCTGACCATCTTGTAGGTGGGCGGCCACGTGATCTTTTGACATCCCGTGGGATCCAGTCGGTAATGGCTCTAGTCCAGCGGTTGTCTCCAAATCGCATTACATGTCCAGCCCATCTGATTTTCGATGCCTTGGCAAACGAGACAGCGTCCCTGATTCTGGAATAGCGACGGAGGTCAGAACTCCGATTCCTTCTCTCACTTGAGTGAGGCGTGATATTCCAAGCATAGCTCTTTCGATGCCTCTCTGGGAGACCCGAATAGCATTCTCATCCTGCTTTCGTAGGGCCCAGGTCTCTGAGGCGTATGTTAATGCAGGGAGAACGGTGGAGTTGAAGAGATGTGCCCGGAGCCGGAGGTTCTTTGTCCTTTTAGCTATTTCTTCGATGCCTTTGAAGGCATTCCATGCTGCTCTCTTCCTCCTGCGCAGCTCAGGTTTTAGGTCATTCATCATGTTGATTTCTCGACCTAGGTACACATAACTGCTGCATTCAGAGATGTTTGTTCCATTGAGAGAGAATGGGGCCTCTGGAACTAGTTCATTTCTCATGAACATAGTTTTCTTCAGATTCAGCTGTAGACCTACCTTTCCACATTCTCGGTGAAAGTCAGCCAGCATTTGTGCCGCTTGGCTAATGTTTGGTGTTATTAGAACGATGTCATCAGCGAAGCGAGGTGGTGTAGTTGCCGACCATCTATCTTCACTCCCATTCCTTCCCATTCTAATTGTCTCATGATGTACTCGAGGGTGGCACTGAAGAGTTTTGGTGAGATGGTATCACCCTGTCGAACCCCCTCTTTTGACATCAATGATCACTTCTTTGTAGAATGGTGAGATCCTGGTGGTGAATCCATAATACAGCTCACGAAGGATCTTGATGTATTGGGTTTGAACACCCTGTTTGACTAGGGCTTCGATGACTGCTTCAGTTTCCACAGAATCAAAGGCTTTCTGTAAATCAATGAACGTGAGACAGAGCAGCATCTTGTACTCCCTACAAACCTCAATGAGCTTGGTTACTGTGTGGATATGGTCGATTGTGCTGAATCCTTTCCGGAAACCTGCTTGCTCGCATGGTTGACCTTCATCTAGTGTTCTGCTAATCCTGTTCAGGATGACTCGTGTAAACAGCTTGTAGATGACAGACAACAGGCAGATGGGGCGATAGTTGCCCGATGTCATGAATGTCTCCCTTCTTGAACAGTAGAACTGTCCTGCTGGTTTTCCATTGGGAGGGCACCTTGCATTCGGACAGGTAGTATGTGAAGAGCCGAGCTAGTGTTTTGATGAGTACCAATGGCAGATTCTTCAGGTGTTCGGTTTCATTGTGGAACTGTCCACCAGGAGATTCCCATGTCCAATGTTTCACTTCAGCCTTCTGTAACTGTGCGTTCCCATGAATGGTCTTGGTGGACATGATGAACTCAGATAGTCTCTCACCCTGTTCGTTCCATTCTAGGTCATAGGTCCCGATGTGGAGTTCTTCAACTGATCTTCTCGGTCCTATCTTGGCATTAAAATCACCAACTATGATCTTGTAGAAGGTGTGATCTTTTAATAGAACTCCTCCAGTTCCATGTAGAATTTCAAAATTTCATCTCCTTTGTATGTGGATGTTGGTGTGTAGACAATGAAGATAGAAATTGCTGGCCGTGGGGCCACATCTCCCTCAGTGTAATCGTCCTATTTGGTTTGTTAGGCATTCAAATGAATCAATGTTGACAGCCATGTTCGTGTTGACAAGGACACCATGAGACACAGGTACACCCGGCAGAGCAGAAACCAGCTTTCCCCGTTGAACCCCCTGCACTCCATGGACCACGAGAGCAACTCGGACCTGAGTCCACCATCCCGATGGAGCCTCGGAGGAGGCCAGAGAAACTCCCACACCTTGCTGGCAGCGATCTGTGTCACAATCCACACTCTGCAGCTGGTAAGATCTCCCCCCAGCATATTAATCCACTCTCCAGCCCACAGATTAATCCAGTCTCAGCCCAGCTTGTCAGAAACCCAGCCTACAAGGACCCGCCCTGCAGAGACCCGCCCTTCAGAGGAGAGTATTTCAAACTCTTTCTTACATACCTTTATTACCCTCTTAAAGGGTGTTAATTTAAAAAAGCATTAATGTTGAAATGTTTGCTGTAGCTGATAAACATAATTTAGAAAATTTTAGAGGTGAAATAAGGGTTGTTTTATATTTACCCATATTTTTGTTTACCTGTTCTTTATTCCTTCTTAAAGGTTACATGTCATTATAAAGGTTCTATGTCATTCTCTTCTTACTTCATTTCTTTTCTTTTTTTTTTTTTTTTTTTGCTTTTTTGGGTCACACCCAGCAATGCTCAGGGGTTTCTCCTGGCTCTGCACTCAGGAATTACTCCTGGCGGTGCTCGGGGGACCATATGGGATGCCGGGGTTCGAATCCAGGCCTGCGTGGGCCGGCCATGTGCAAAGCAAACGCCCTACCCACTGGGCTATCGCTCCGGCCCCGTTACTTCATTTCTATATAGAAAATTTTCTTTAGTAATTTTGGGATGTCTAAATTGGTGACAAATTCCTTATTTTTCCATTATCTGAGATAGTCTTAATTTCCCCTTCATTTCTGAATGTTATTTTTCTAGGAATAGATTTCTGTGTTGACAGGTCTTCTATTTCAGAACTTAAAAAATAGGGTTTAACGTCTTTGCTTCTTCCATGATTTCTGATGAAAAATCTATTGTCATTTGAAAAAAAAAATTCTTGTGGGAAATGAATGTGTCACTTTCTGTGGCTGCTTTAAGGTGCTGTATCAAAAACAAGTGTTTTACCTTTCTTTAAATTTCAGAAGTTTACTTTTAAAGAGCATTGGTGTGGATATCTTTGCGTTTGTCCCTTTTAATTTACTCAGATGCCTGAATTAGCAAAATTTTGTTTCATCAGATTCTAAAAGTTTTTAGAAGAGCAGAATGAAGAGGGATCTGAAAAAATACTTTTTGAAACTCCAATGACATAAATGCTAGATCTGTGTTAAAATCCCCAAGCCCCTGAAACTATCCTGTTTCTGCTCTTTTCCATTCACACTGGGTAGCTTCTACAGCTTCATTTTCAGTTCATTGATTCCCCTGACCCAGACACTGTGTCACTGGGAACATCCACTTGAATTTTACAGTTACGTTTTTTCAGTTTGGACACATATTTCTATTTGCCAAGTGTTATTTTTACCTCTTTCTTAGAATTTTTCCCTTTATTTCAAGCATAACCATATGTACTCATGGAAGCATTTAGTTATAATTGCATTAAAACAGATATCTGAAAATTCTAACATATCTGCCATCTTGGTATTGACATCTATTACTTTTTCTTAAAAATCAGTTTAAATAATCCTAGTTTTTATTATGGCAAGTGATTTCTTTTAGTTGAAACATGAACTATTTCATGTGATGAGACCTATATCATAAATAAACTTTTTATTAGCTTGTTTTTTGTGACCGGGCTCTGCAGAAGGGGCGGGGCACCGCATCGTTACTGCTAAAGGCACTTAGAACTCTATGCTCCTCTTCTGGGGTCAGCTGACACCCAAGTATGTGAACTCTTCATTATTCCTGGGTGTTGACGTAATTCTGGTTCTTATGTGTCTCCACTGACATTATAGTGGGAATGGCCTGGTTTCTGGTAGCTGATACTGAAAGTTCTGAGTCTACAGTGCATCTCCTCTGCCTCTAGATTTAGAGGGCCACTAGAGCACAGGGAGAACAGAAGGTCAAGCTCCCCATGCAGCTGCTTCTGGCATGGTCAGTGCTAGGTCACAGTTTCATCTGTATTTCACAGATATGAAAATATTTCTGCCTTGTTTGCTTGTTCCTTTCTGGGTCCTTTGGCTGAAGAATGCTGCCTTTTGTTGAGGCTTTGTTTCCTCTTTGTCGCCATTTCTGTGCTCCTGATCCCTTCAGCTCCAAGTCCGCAAAAGCTCAGAGAACTCACTTCTATGTTGTTCTTTAAGGTCGGAAGTCCCCAGTCTACACAATTTCTTTCCTCCATCAGTTAGTCTCTTTATGTTTGTTTTACATAGAATTTCCACAATTTGTAGTTGTGTTTCAGTGGAAGAAAGAGGAAATCACTCCATTTTCCCAGAGTGGTTTTTATGTTTTAAATGTGCATCAGGTCTCCCCATCAGGAGAAGAATTTCCTTAATATGCCTTCTTTGTGACCCTCCACACCTTTTGGCCTCCAATTAGAATTGTGATTATTTAGCCATTTATTTTGAACAAGAGAATTTCTAGCGCAACTTATTTTCTCTAAATTAGCCGATTGGCACCTCCATTTTTCAGTTTTTTGTTGAGACTCTTCTTAAATGTGATCTATTATCCTTACAATTTTTTTCAATTAAAATCAAATGTTCACTGCATCTAGTATAACTAGGTTACTTCTAGTAAAATTCTACATTCTGTGCTTTCAAATAACCAAATGTTTGAATCACAGCTCTTTTATTACTTGACTGTAATAACCTACATCTTATAGCCTCATTTTTTGGTTATGAGAGTGGAGTATCACCCTGATCCATTCCTCAAAAAAATCAAATTAAGATCCAATTGAAATTACTTGTGTTGATGAAGAATGTTTAGTTGTTAGATGTGATGTTAGTCCCAGGCTATAAAAAGCAATTATTTAGCCTCAAAAAAACTTTTCAGGCTAGTTGAAAGCACAGATAAATAAACAGGTCATAGGCTAGGAGGAAATGATAAACACAGCAACTGTAAAAGGAAAACTTATGGGCCTTAGGGGCTGATGCAGTTTCCCAAAGAAGTTATATTTACCATGAGACCTAAGGTGTATAAATTTGCTGTTGGGATAATGTATGGAGTGTTCTGCATAACTTGGAGTTTTTCAAACATCGAACCCCACCAAAAAGCAGAAAGAAGAAATATCAGAAACTTCCTCAAAGAGGAAATACAGATGGCCAAAAGGCACGTGAAAAAATGCTCTGCATTCCTAATCATGAGGGAGAAGCAGAAACAACGAAATATCTCACACCACAGAGACAGACACACATAAAAAGAACAAGAACAACTATTGCAGGCATAGATGTGAGGAGAAAGAGATTTTTATTCAATGTTGGCAGGAATGCCACTGTCCAGCCTTTTGGGAAAACAACATGGATATTTCTCAAAAAAAAAAAAAACCAACAACTGAGCTTCTGAAAGATTAAATAATACCACTTCTGGATATATCCCAGAGGCCCAAAAACACACAACAGAAAAGCCACCTGAACTTATATGTTCACTGAAGCACTATTCGCAATAGACTCTGGAAACAAGTGCCTGAGAACAGAAAAATGGATAAAGAAACTGTGGTACATCTAATAATGGAACATTATGCATCCACCTGGAAAAATGAAGTCAGGAAATTTGCCTATAAATGGGTGGATATGGAGAGTATCATCATGAGTGAAATAAGTCTGAAGGCAATGCACAGACATAGAATGACTGCACTCATTTGTAGGATATTAAAATAACACATAGTATGAGACTAATACCCAAGGACAGTAGAACCAAAGACAAGGAGGTCTGGTCCACAGTTGGAAGCCTGCCACAAGTGGTAGTTGGAGGAAGTTGCTATCTATGACAATGATAGAAATGAGCACTCTGGACAAGAACTGAGTGCTAAGGGAAAAAGGAATTGAGTGCTAAAGTAAGTAATAGAACAAACATGATAACCTTTCAGCACCTATACTACAAACCATAATGATCAAAAGTGGAGGGAAGAAGGGTGAAGGGTGGGGGAGGGAGGAGAAGAGAGCGAGAGAAAGGGAGAGAGAGAGAAGTGCCTGAAATAGAGGAAAGCTGGGAAGGGGTGGGTGTCAATAGGGAAACCGGGGGCACTGGTGGTTACAAATGTACATTGGTGAAGGGATGGGTGTTAGAACATTGAATAACTGAAACTCAATCAAGAACAATTTTGCAACTGTGTATCTTATACTAATTCAATTAAAAGTTCAATTCAATACTTTTCTTATAGTCACTGGGTGTGATCCCAAAAAGCAAAAACAAAAAAACTTAACAAAACTGAAACTCGATAGTCATTAATAACTTCTCATTTACTTTTCCTCTCAGTTTTTGGCAAACACCATTCCAGTTTCTATTTCTTTGATTTTGAGTACATTAAATATCTAATGTAAGTGGGATCATATTATATTTGTATTTTGGTCTCTATATTATTTCACCAAGGATGATGTACTTGTTTCTTGTAATTGCTAATTTAAAGTTTATTTTTTTTTGGTATTAGCTATTCCCTTCCCACTCTCCAGTTTTTGGGCCATACGCAGCTGTGCTCAGGGTGTACTCCTGGATCTATACTCAGGAATCACTCTTGCTGGTGTTCAGGGAACTATATATGGTGCCAGAGATCCAACCCAACCCATCTAAGGCAAGCTTCTTAGAAGCTCTAATTTCTCTCTGACCCCTGTCCTTGCCCTCCCCTCATTCTCTTTTTGTGTTTTTGTTGTTTTGCTTTTTTAGGTCATACCTGGTAGTGCTCAGGGGTTATTCCTGGCTCTGCCCTCAGGAATTATTCTTGACAGTCTTCAGGGGACCATATGGGATGCATGCAAGGCAAACACCCTACCCACTGTACAATCTCCCCAGCCCTACTCATTCTCTTTTTGTTTACTATTTATGTGAAATACATGAATAGTAAATAGCTTTTCTATCATTTCAGTTTCATCTTCTGTGATTGGATCCAAAGTGAGCCTCTTGTACACAACATGTAGTTAGGTGATGTTTTTTTAGCCTTTCTGCTAATCTCAGTCTCTTAATTTTGGGGTTAATAAATTTCCTTTTTTATGGTTTTTGGACCATACCCTGTGATGCCAAGGAATGGCTCTGTATGCAGGAATTACTCCTAGCCATGCTTAGGGGACCCTATGGGATGTTGGGTATCAAACCCACGTTAGTTGCTTGCAACGCAAACACCTTAATTGCTGTACTGTTGTTTACACTTAATACGAATCCATTTTTATTTAATAATATACTTACTGATGATAATTTTTATCTAATAATTTTATCTAATAGTTTTAATATACTTGCTGATAATTTATGAAAAAACAAATAACACTTGTTTTCTATATACTTTAGAGCTTTTTGGTCTTACTTTCTACTTTACAATTTTCTCTCATACTTAGGTGAATTACTTTTATTCTTTCATATGTTTGGTCATATGCTTGCAGCCCAGCAGTTTTGAGGTGACTACAAGATTATCCCACCCGCACGGCAGAACCTGGCAAGCTACCTGTGTCGTATTTGACATGCCAAATACCAGTAACAATTATAGATCTCATTCCCATGACTTGAAGGAATGGTTTGAAGCTCTTTGTGTTCCTGGAGCGGGCAGATGCCCTTGGGCTATCTCGCATGTGCCAGGGCATATTGAGACGTTACAGGTGCCCGCTCGAGTAATCGGTGATCTACGGAAGTCAAGTGATCAAGTGAAGTGATAGTCATATTCCATGCCATTACAATGAGTTGATTAGTTATGTTAAAAATGCATGAATAAAAACTGCAGCAATAGTACAGTACAGCACAGCAGTACAGCGATAGTACAGATAGTACAGCAGCAATAGTACAGGTAGGGCATTTGCCTGGCAGGTGACTGACGGGAGTTCATTCCCTGACATACTATATGGTCATCTAAGCAACACCAGGAATAATTCCTGAGTGCAGAGCCAGGAGTTAGCCCTAAGTATCACTGGGAATGGCGCAAAAATAAACAAGAAATCATGAACATTGTGTGTAATCAAGTCCATTTTGGGGGTCATGGGTCCATTTTGGGTCCATTTTTTACTTTGGAGAAAGAAATACATGTAAGATACCTTTTCAACGAATAACTGCTTTTCTATAACTATGAACTCTGAAAATGGAGGAGAGTAACTTTTTAAAGACTTTTGATTATTCTACTTGAGAGAGATTAGCTTTTATATTACAATGATGGCATGCCCTGGTAATTTTAACAGTGACTAATTCAATTAAGTGCATGTATTCATATTTGAATACTTGACAAACTTCTACTACAGTTATTGATCACCTTATGCCATCATTTTTATATATAAGCTTACTTTATATATTTTATTCAACTGCAATATTCCCAAAGAGTTTAATATTTTCCCTTCTAAAACAAACAAACAAACAAACAAAAACTCATCCATCCATCCATTTTTCCCATTACCCTTGGTGTCATCAATGTTATTTTCTCCTCTGGAACTCACCAAAAGCTAATTGTTCTCATCTTTACCGGTTGCAACTTTTTACCCTCTGCTTCCTCATTACCTTTAGGCACATACAGGAGAATGCAAAGTTGTACTTTGTAATTATCATCATCTGCTTCTAATTTGCTCTTCAACACCAGCAATGTGAAACCTTTTCATTTCCATATCTCATTTCAATGTGATGGCTTTAAAAATAAACACAGCCCAGATAAAATCCTGAATATATGACTGAATATAACCATAAGGTTGGTTAAGAAGACATAAATTCTACCATTGATACGATTTATGGCCCAAAAAAGTAGAGAAACAAAATAGATTTTCTTTAATTTCTTATCTTTTTTAAATATTTGTTTTGGGGGATTTGGTGCCAGGCATTATGGCACAATAGATAATGTTAAAATGTTTTGCTTTAGCCACAATGTGCACATGAGAAGGAAGGAGAGAGAGACAGACAGGAAGAGGAGGAGGGGGAGGGAGGGAGAGAATTTTAAATCCTACATGAAGAAAATTAAGTTCATAAATGAACAAACATAAATAAAAGGAATATAAAGTAGGTGCACGAAGGAAGATGGAAATAATGGGCTCATTGGACTGGAGAGAAAAAATTCGTAAGAGGTGTTTGGATTACTATCTTTAAAGAGAGGATGGATCACACAAGTCTGCTGAGACGTTATTTTAAATTGTCATCTGAATACAAACAAAAGTCTTTAAAAAAACAGGAGTCTGATGAAAACAAACGGGATTACATGACTGCAAAGAAATGTTGGCAGGATTTAAGGAAAAAATCTTTAAATATAATGAAATGGTAAAAATATGAAATAAGAGCTTTAAGAACATTTGGAAATCACTGTCTAGAACACATATCAACAAATGTTTCTTATAAAATAAACGTTTAATTATATAAAATCTAGAAAAAATAAGTGAAGAGATGAGCTTCCACAAAATAGCAAGCTACAATCTACTAGTCCTTCAATTGTGTAGGCATGTATACTTATATGCATGTGTTTGTTTTAAACAAAGTCTGGTAGTTTTTATTCTCCATTTTTTCTGAGGGGGATTGGGATATACTGGGTAGTGAGGGATTACTCATGGCTCTGTGCTCAGAGGTCACTCCTGGCATATCCTGGCGACCATATGTAGTACTGGGATCAAATCCAAGTCAGCTGCAGGCAAGATAAGCACCTCAATCACTGTACTATCATTCCAGCCTCAACTTTCATCCTATTTTTAACTAGACCTTTCACTTAAAATTATATGTGGGGCGGAGCAATAGCCCAGCGGGTAGGGTGTTTGCCTTGCACACGGCCGGCCTGTGCTGGACTGGGTTCAATCCCTGGCATCCCATATGGTCCCCCTGAGCACCGCCCGGAGTAATTCCTGAGCAAAGAGCCAGGAGAAACCCCTGAGCTTTGCTGGGTGTGACCCCAAAAGCAAAAAAAAAATTATATGTTCCTAGAGTGTCTACTTGTCTACAGCAAGTAGGGTATTTGACTTGCACACTTACAACCCACATTCAATCCCTGGCACCACATATGGATTCTTGAGCCCTCATAGGAATGATCCTTGAGCACACAGATAGGAGTAAGCCCTGAGCACTGCTGAGTTTAGCCTCCTCAACTCCCAAATAAAAGAACTATAGGTGAACTTTTCCCCCCCATAACTTCATTACATTCTACTATATTTGATACATCTTAACTTATTTAACCAATCCCTTATATAGTGAACTCAAACTGTTTCTAGTTTTTCTTTTTAACAAACGTGGTGATCATTTATACAATTAAATACTTGCAAACATCTGTAATTATCTCTTTAGTATAAATTTCTAGAAGCAAATTTTTGGATCATTGTTTGAAGAATAATAAAGCATTTTGTAACACGTATCTTCTTATTTTCCAGGTAATTTGATGTAGAGAGACTCACAGACATGGGGCAGAACTACTACCGGCTCTCCCTGTGCCCAGCTGCTCACGACACACCCAGGACGGATGTCGGGTTCTAGCCCTGGCCTGCCACCCCAGCAGAGCCTCAGTCAGATGACCCTGCCCCCTACTCCATGAGGGCCACAATTTTCTACATCCTGACTTCCCTCTCTTCAGAACTCCACCCAGCAGAAGAGCCTATCACAGCCTGGCTTGCGCCGTAAGCGGCCAAGGTTCATCAATAAATGCTGGAGATCAGAGGTGACTACTAGAATATGCCACCCGCACGGCAGAGCCTGGAAAGCTACCCGTTTCGTATTTGATATGCCAAATACCAGTAACAATTATATACCTCAATCCCATGACTTGATGGAACGGTTTGAGGCTCTTTATGTTCCTGGAGCAAGCAGATTCCCTTGGGCTCTACTAGCATGAGACTGAACATATGGAGATGTTACTGGTGCCCGCTCGAGCAAATTGATGATGAACGGGAAGACAGTGATACAGTGATACAGTGATAATTTGATGTAATTTTTTCACTATGACCAACAATGGGAAAATATATTTTTTCTAGGGCATTAGATGTTTCTAGCATCATTCAAAAAGATGATGGTCTCAAATATGATCAACATAAGCATCCTATAATCAAGCTGAAGAAATTTAATGAGAAATGCAGCATTGTCTATGCCCTCACAATACTGAAATGGGAAAACTTACCATTAACAGGAACTCTCTGATTTGCCAAAGTTAGAAAAGCACCTTAGTTAAGTCACACAATTGTGTTTTCCTTCTTTGGGAAAAACATACCCAATCCTAAGAAAATGATGTATTTGATGGAATCAAATGCATTTTACAGCATCTTAGATCCACCCTGATCTTCTGTAATCTTTCAACACAGAGTAATAATAACACAAGCAGAGTCATTAGCTCTCTAAAACTCTGCTGGCCGGCAGAACGAGCCAACATGCAAACATATTTCTATGCTCCTATGCATATGGTTTCACTTCAAATAAGAAGAATATGAATCTATTATTTTATTAATTTGGTGGATAGATATTACAATTTTCCATAACTGAAGCATTTAGCTGTGGTTTTTATATTCTTCATGCTAAAGATGGAATTTATATCCAAATTTAGAAAAAGACAAAGACAATGAATTTTAACTGTTTTAGCAACTGGTGTTTCACATTTTTATATTTTATCTGTAAGATAAAAAGCACTGTGTCTGGAAACCAAATCTACAGTTCCTCCAAACACAAGTTTGAATTAATTGCTCTAATATCAATAAAATCTCAGTACCTTTATGAGAATATTTGAGGATTCATATTTATTTTCAGTAAATCATTCACCTTATAGGTATCTTTAAGAATTTAATTTTCACCACTTTGACCAAATTCATTTTACAATAAATGGTCCACAATATGATTATTTAGACATTACTTTTACTTAATTTGATTTCCATCACAGTATAATTCATCCAATTTATTGTTCAGAAATCCAGTTATTATAGCTATAAAATGAAAAGAAAAAGGACAATCCTCAAATCACCTATGCCACAGATAATTCAATAGCAAAGTCTAGACAGAGCTACAAAATAAATCTGGTTTTCTTTGAGATTTTCTTTGGTTATAATCTTTCCTTTCCTCTCTACTTTCAAATGTAATATCTATAAAACTTTCTTTCATTTCTTTTAACATACACACGTCCACGCTGTACCAGTCCATTGGCACAGAAGCTTTGAACTCAAGAGTGTTTTATGGTAGACATTGGAGGAAAATATGGTTTGGAAATACAGACTCCAGAGACCCAAGAGAAGTGAGCGGCTTGTCAGTCTGACTCGCCACTATGTGTGAGGGATTAGGTTATATCTTCTGTTTCAGAGGTGACAACAATATAACCACATGCCAAAAAAAAAAAAACATTCCTTTGGGCTGAAACAACAATGTTTTTTTTTAAACATCTTATTCTCTCTTAACTTCAAATCTAAGGAAGCCTACCTTCTGTTTAAATCATATTTATCAACTGAATGACTTACTGGACCAAGAGACCAAAGCGGTTCAGTTGACCATTTGAAAGCTTCATCTTACTTAACAACATTTAAACTGGCAAAATGAATACTGCTTAAAGAAGAGCCCCATTAAAATGTATTGACAAAGAATAATAGTTGAAATTCAAAATTATACACCAAAACCACGGGAACTATTCCTTTCTTCTGTCTTTCAGTCAATAAACACTGATTAAGTATGTGAGTGAGTGTGTGTGTGTGTGGCAGATGCACACATGCATGCACATGTTTCCATGCACTGTGCTAAATCCTGGAGATATATTCACTACAAAGATAAGGTGGTAAGATGCAAGTCTATGCAAGGAAAATTAAGCAGGTGAGCTATAGAGCTCTACAGAGCAGAGAGAGCAGCAGAGCCCCACCCATCCCAGCAAAGAGAAGACAGTGCCAAAGAGGAAATAGACAAAAGTACTTTCTCCAGACAAAGTACACGGAGTCCTCCAAAGCATAACCAGTTAGTAAAGGAGGCTGGCACAGCCTGCTGTGCTCCCACCTATTCCCAGAGTGCAGCTGATAGAGAGGCCCCCGCTCTTTCTCAAAGTTGCCTTGTCATGGGTACCCAAATGCAGGTATAGGTGACCACAGCAGCCAGCAACTGACAGACATCCATGACCTGGGACTGCTGGTCATTGACCAGACCCTAATAAAAGCAGAAAAAGGTTGTGACCAGTTACTTGCTGCCATGATCCCCTCCGTTACCTGCCACCATACTCACCAGTGCCATAGGTCACTCAGGTCAGTTCAACCTTGGTGCAACAGCAGTTACAAGGCACCCCCCCAACTGTGAATGTCCTCAGTGCTGCGTAGGCCTGCACAGATCACATCCACCACTTAAAACCTGGGGTCACATACACCCAGTCACACTTAGGCCCAACTGACCTCCATGCCACAGCCACTGGTGAGCATCAGCAACTAGAAGCACAAGGTCTTCCAGGCATGTTTGCTCTTGACACCACAATAAATGTCAGGCAATGGCATCTGCACAGCTTTGGTCCCTGTCCAACTCCACTAGCCCTCAGTACCCCAGTTGGGCAACCTACAGCTTAAGAGGCAAGGAAATATAGATGGAATGTGATTCAACTATAAGATAAGATGAAATCTTGTCTTTTGCTACAACATGAATGGAATAGGAGGGGATGGGGCTAATAAAGTAAGCCACAAGGAGAAATACAGATACTGGATAACTTCACTCCTATGTGGTATATAAAGAAATGGGATCTGGAAGGTGAGTATGAGGGTCGAGATATTGTGCATTTGGCTGACCCCAGTTCAATCCTCAGCACCACATATGGTCCCTCAAGAAATTCAAGGAGTGACCACCAAGTACAAAACCAGGAGTAAGCCCTAAGCATTGCTGGGAGTAGCTAAGAAAACAAACAAAAATTTAAAAAAGCAAAGCAATGGAAGAGGTAAAGACCAACAAAAACAAATCCTGGGTGTAGAAATAAGGCCTAGAAGAAAGAAGAGTAGGCTGAATGGATGGAGGGGATCAGGAGGCTGAGGTGGAGAGAGAGATACTGGCATGTTCATGATGGCGATGTGAGGTAATATTGTACACCGAAAATACGTAAATATATACAGTGTTGTAGGAAAATGATAAAATGTAATTAAATTACTTATTGTACACACACATACACACATTTGGTTTGGGGGGCATATCCAGCTGCTGAGGGCTTACTCCTCGCTCTGCACCCAGGGATTATTCCTGGCAGGGGTTGGGGGACAATATGAGATGCCAAAGATCAAAGACAGGTTGTCCATGCGCCTTGACCATTGTACCATCACTCTGGTTCCAATAATGAAATTCTTAAAAGCAATTTACTTAGTTCTATATAGTTTTTAGGTTAAGCATGATTATACTACATGTGTTTTATTATCTTGCTTCACGATATGGATTGCATGATTAGTTTTATGATTTAAACCTCCCAATAAAAGAAACTAACAATAGAATGAGCTAATTCATCTAGTCCTAGTCACCTGGCCTCTTTGGAAAGGGAAAACACTAATAATTGTATAATAGGTGCACTAAAGGATTTCAGAGATATACAGAATTCTCTCATTTTTTGGAACGGTTTTCTCCAAAGGTCTGCAGGTGGTAAAGCTTTCAGTCAGTGCTTACAATAGATTGCAAAGTCACTAAAATGATAAGAACTGGATTGTGCTTCATTGGAAACTGAATAGGATATTTTTTTCTTAAAAAGAAATGACTGATAAAGAACAAAAGCAAAGCAGGTTTGGCATAACATGTAAAATGTGTACGTGTGTGTGTTTATGTGCAACTTGCTGCTACATGAATAAATCTGAAGAATACTGAATAAAATAAGTTAGAAGAAGGGGCAGATCTCTTGTATATGTGGATATAAAAATATAGTAAGGAAATGATAAATGGACAAAAAGAGTCTGAGAACTGATCTTCAGAACTGAGTTTACCATGGTAAGGCTGGGCTGTGCAGTGTGGGCAGGGGTTGTTTGGGGGTGGGTACACTGATGTAGGGTGTGGTGTGGCAACAATGCATATGTGAAACCCTATCATCACCAATTTGTAAATCACAGCACCTAAAACTAAAATACAATTAAAAATATAAAATTACTACCTCCCTCACAAAATAGGTTTATTTCCAATTCAGTGACATGAAACACTTAAGTTTTATAGTAAGAGTTGTGCTGAGCAATCAAAGTGCAATTCCCTTTGTAAACAAGGAAACAGAGAAATGGGTGCTGATGACTTGATAGGTACAATGTGGGGACTGGAGTTCTAGTCTTTTGGACCCATATTCCCACATTTTTCTTTCCCTTGTGAAATAGGATAACAAGATTCCCTGCGGAATAAAATTAAAGCAATAAAATACTTCATTAACCATGTTCCATGCCATCTGTTTTGGAATAAACAATGACTTTTCATTTACTTAATCTGGGACAAATCTGAGCTTTAGTGAGTTTTTATAACTAAAAATGTCTATACCCAAACCTTAGATCGCCTCTCACTGAGGAAGGAAATTCACTGGCTGTTGCAGGACACCTAAAAGCCTAGGCCTCTGCATCTGCTCTGGATTGCCTACTGCAGGTCACTTCATAGATAGGGGGTAGTCTGAATGTGGCAGTCTTATCTGACCATGTATTCTGTACTGGCTGGTATAAATATTCTCTCATGCTACCACAATCATCATGGGACTAGCTAGATCTTACCAGCATATTTGCTGGCCACGTTGGATCTCTAAGTAATTAGACCAGAGAGAAATGCTGTTTGCCTCCAAGCAAGCAATCATGGCTCCCTGATAACTCAAAGGCAACTAAAATACAAAACTACCGTGAAGTAGACGAGACTCTTGTGAAGGCTTGGAGAAATATTTAACTGGCATTAGTATTAGTCTTTGGTACAGAGACATGCCATCTCAGAAACCCCCTTCTCTACCCTATAAAGGCAATTTCAGGCAGATCTTGGCTCAAGACATTAGGTGAGGTGCTGGGAGAAATTACCTGAGGGCATTTGACCCTTCCTGCCAGGGAAGTTACATTTAGCTTATAGTTTCTCCCAGCTCTGCTAGGAGGCTTTGAATTAGCTCTGGGTCCTTGTAAACAGCCGGATGGTCTCCTGAAGTTGCTACATTTCTATAAAGTTATTCTCCTGAAGTCGTTACATTTCTATAAAGCTATTTCCCTGTTTTCATCTCTAGATAGCCCAGCCCAGAATGGGCTGGGCTGGGGAGTTTGGGCGGATTTCTAGCTATAAGATAAGCTGCAAGAAGAAAGAAGCTCTCTCTCTCTTTATCCCCCTTTTGCCATTTTGGCTTCCCTTGGTGTTTTTCACGTGGTGGCAGCCATCTTGGCCTACACCTGGCTGGGGCCTAGCTGGGAACCCAGAGTCTGGAGGTTTTCACTGCTCTTGGATTATATATTGGAACCTGTGATAGTAAAGCCCTTTTACAACTGCATCGGATTCCTGAGTGTTCATCCATTCCCCGCCGGCCGGAGGTAGAAGGGAACTTGCTTCCCAACACTGTCGGGGACCCCGGCAGGGCTTCCGGACAACTGGCTATGTTTGGGATTACTTTTCAACAAAAGAGCCGATGAATCTATCTTTCCATTTTTAAGTTTAGTTAAATATTCTAGTTAGTTTAGAATTGATTGTGAACCCATTTGTAGTCTAAGAGCTGACATTTTAAGTTTCTTAATGCCAGAGGGGCGTGGGGGGAGTCTTACTAAGTAGTTTTCATGTGCCGAGAGTGAGGCCTCAGAGAATGCAACAAATGAGAATGAAATTCATTTCAAATTTAAAGTTCTAAGCCCAGTTCTCATCTAGTGGAATAAAGGGAGCAGAAAGGGTAACAAGGGAGGCCTTAGTGCCCGAGTCTATGATGAGCTGTGGAAGGGTTCCTTCTAGTCATGGTAGATTATATTACATTATATTATGGTTAATTTCATTGCAAAGATAAAAATATAATCACGATTATTAAAACCACATTTTATAGGACTGTGATAGTATTTTAGATCATAAAGAATATATCCCTGTGATAATTATTACTTTTTTTAATTTAATCTTTACTATAAACCAGTAGAGCAAATACCTTTTATTTTTAATTCTCATATTAGAAATTAGAAAATTAGGGATCAAATATAAGATTGCCCTTAAAAAATATGACAAATATCACTCTGGCCCTGGCACCTATGATTTCTCCCTGGCTAGTAAGCTGATGTCCCTAAACCCAGCCTTTGGTCTTGGCTTCTTACATGTCTCCTGCATCATAATATGACTCTGATTCAGGTGCTCAGACAATGATCAAAATGAGCCATGCAGTTCTCTGGCTCTGCCTCACGACCCTTCCAGTTATCATGACCCTTCCAGTTACCCCCGTCTAATCACTGGACAGGGGATTAATGGGAAACACTGGGCATTGTGCCAGATTTCTGCCAAGACTTCAAACGTCTTGTGTGCAGCAGCCCTCTGCAGAAAGGAATGTCTGATACTGTCAACACCCCCCAGAACATCTTGTATCTGTTTTTGCATATTTGGGGGATGTCAATGTTGAAACTTGTGTCTGTGAGATTTTTCTCCTTTATTATTGGTGTGTGCAGGGATCTTGTAGGATGGTAACCATAGTAACAGCAGAACAAGAAAAATGAGATTTCACCCCCAAAAATGCATATCATAGGCTGTTTACTAAAAGTGGCAGATGTGCCAGCTCACAGAAGACAAAGACTTCTAATGTGGCTTCCAGTGGGTTTACTGTTGTTCTATTTTAACAAAATACCACTACATATGGACAGGCAGGTTTATTAATAATGTGGAAGGTGATAGCTTACTTTTTGACATTGAAATTTAAGAATTTTCTTTGTCAGATAAATTAGAAATGTCTTTAATATAAATAAATCCCCACACTCATATCTCATATAAATGTAATTTCAAAGGGAATTTTGCTTTTATGATTTATTTATAAGAATCTTCTGTGAGAATAGTATTTTTGGTTTTGTTTTGTCATGCTTGTTTTGTCAATCATACTTGATGATGACTGCAATAATTATAATCCATTCTTTCTCACACCTTTGTGCCCAGAAAATCACCTATAATTGCAAATATCTTTAGCCATGAAAAAGAGCCCAGGATGATTTCTACTGGTATGAAGGAAATTGAGTGCTGTTTAGAGCAGAAATGATAGAAATAAGCAAAAAAAGCCCTTTTCCCCTACTAAGATCTTTTAAGTTTATATCATATAGAAGTATAAAAGTGGGACTGAAGAGCTATTACAGGGGTTAAGGTGCTTACCTTTCATGTGGCCAACCCAGTTAAATCCTTGGCATTGTAAAGTTTTCCAGAGCAGCGATGAGTGTGGCCAAATATATGGGGAGGAGCAAGGGCAGGAGGGAGGGCAGGAGGAAACAAATGCAGAAATCATGACTGAGAAGTAGTTTTGGAAAGTTTTTAAAAACTAGAAATTTCTTAAGCTCTCTGTTCCCTTTACCACAAATACTTTGCCTTCAGAGTCTGTCTGCACTGCTCTCTACAGACGCAGTCTCCCTGAGTGGGCGTGGCATCTGCTGGAGACAATGAGATTCAGGATCAAGTGTCCTATTCTATCAACGGTGAGTTAATACAAGTAAAGGATAGACACAAAATTTGGATCCAGTAAAACTATTCGATATTCCTGATCCCTCTAATTACAGTTGATTGAGCTCATACAAGTAATTTAAAGAAAGCCTCTCTACAGAGTGGCTGGAAAGCATATTTTTTCTTAAAAAAAACTTTAAACACTGTGATTTACAAAGTTGCTCAAAGTACAGTTGTTTCAGGTATTCGATATTCCAACATCAGTCCCACCACAAACATACCCTTACCGCTACAAAAGACCCTAGTTTCCCACCCACCCCCATGCTTGCTCCCTAAGCACTAATTATCTTGCTTATTACAACATATATCTTGGAATAGTATTGCTAAAATTATGACCTTTTTACTGAGTTGTTTCATGTAAATTGGACCACTTATCGTGAAATTGCCTTCACTTATTGAAGTTATTGAATATAGAGGGCTTCTACTAAATTTTAAAGAAATTGTTCATATTAATTTTTTACAAATATTCAATATTCAACCCAAAATCTACTATCATTGCAAATTCTGACAATAATTATCTCCAATTTTCTCAACCACTATATAAACCTGCCGCTAAGCAGACCTTCAATAATTTACACTATTTTGTTTGTTGTAGCCAATTTGGTAAAAATGGTCAATAAATGTTTTCTTAAAAGAAAGTTAATGAGGATTGTTCAATCTCACCAAGGAGCCATTGGGCCATTAAGCCTTTTGTATAAGAAATTCCCAGTACATTGTTACAGGATAGGCCTTGTCACTATATATACTAGAGTTTCATATATCACACAGTCGCAATGTGACCACAAACTCCAGGAATTCCACAGGTTGTAACTGAGTGATAAAGTTGGAATACAATTTATATTTGGATGGTGCCTTAGGGGCTTAAGTCTGACACCTGCCTTCCTGAAAAATGGGTGGGGTGGAGGGAAGCCCATCCCGACTCCATGAAAGCCTGAAGATCCTAGTCGCAAAACCCTCATACCTGAGATTTCCAACAGATTAATCATGGGTAGGGCTCATCTGAGCAGTGAAGTCTGGCCTTTAACATGGTGGCAATTGTGGAGTGTGGAGGTTTTTTAGCTGCTGGGGCTATTGGGATGGGACCGAGCCTTACTTGTCCAAATCTGAGTGCCTCAGTGTCAGCCTGGCACAGGGGGACTGGGAGCTTCTCTGCCCTGGAAAGCTCTTTTATGTTAAAGTTATGTTTGAACTAACTTTAAAAACTGTGCTGGAGCGATAGCACAGCGGGGAGGGCATTTGCCTTGCATACAGCAAACACTGGTTTGATCCCTGGCATCTCATTTTTATTTAATTTTGAAATTTTAGACATCATGCCTGTTAATGGTAGTATTCTATGCATAAAACATTCCTGCTCAACACCCTCCACCATTGTCTGTTTACCCTTCCCATACTATTTTACAAGCCCTTCCCTAATCCCCAAAAGCTTCCTACTGGAGACCAGTTCTCAGCTTCTATTGTTATCACCCTACTATATTTCTTTATATTCTGGATATGAGAGAATTATTCTGTATGTGCCTCTCTCCTTCTGGCTAACTTCACCCAGCAAAATACTCTCCAGGCCCACCAATGTAGCAGAACATTGCATGACTTCACCTTTCTTTATAGACTAGTAGTATTTCATTGCATATATGTACCATAGTTACTTTATTCAATCATGTTCTTGAGCACTTGGGGTGTGACTAGTGCTGCAATAAAAAGGAGTGCAAATGCTTTTTCAAAATAGAACTTTGGGGCTCTTGGGGCAGATTCTCAGAGTGAAATTTCTGGATCACATGGAAGTCCAATTCCTATCCTAGGACGTGTCTATAGTGTTTTCCAGAAGGACTGGACCAGACAGCATTCCCACAAGCAGTAAATGAGTGTGACTTTCCCCACCATCCAAGTTAATACTTGTTACTTGTTTTCCTCTTTTTGGGTCACGCCCAGTGATGCTCAGGGATTACTCCTGGCTCTGCACTCAGGAACCATTTCTGGCAGCGCTTGGGAGACCATATGGGATGCCAGGGATCAAACCCGAGTGGGTTGCATGCAAGGCAAATGTCCTACCCACGGTGCCATCGCTCTGGCCCAATAGTGGTTACTTTTGATCTCTGTGATTGATGTGTGCTTCAGTTTGGACATTAAGACTGACATCTTGTATTTTAGAGAAGGATGGCTGATCAGAAGAGTTGAGTTCTACATAAGCTGGACTAAAGTGCTGCTGGGAACCAAATTTGCACCCTGCTTGGATGGTGGTACAATGGCACTATAACCTGAGGGAAGAGCTGCAAGCACTATATAAAACCAAGTCTTACCCTTACTTCCCCAACCAAGTATGCCTTGGGTTTCTACTAGAGACCATTGTGGGTCTGTAAGGTAAAAAGAAGGAGCTTCCTACCAAGCCAAGAATCCAGTTAGGCCTAGTTTGATTGAAATAAATTCAGCACGATCATTATGAAAATTGTGAAGCAATTTGCACAACTACACAGACCATTAAAGGAGTACTGGGGATAAGGGTAATTTTCTGGCATCTAAGAGAAGTGAAAATCTCAAAGGTAATGAAGGATGGAAGGCTATGGATATATAAAAATGAGAAAAGTGCAGAGAGAACATTATAAAAAGAGCAGAGGGGCCGGAGGCGATAGCCCAGCGGGTAGGGTTTGCCTTGCACACGGCCGGCTCATGCCAACCTGGGTTCGATTTCTGGCATCCCATATGGTCCCTCAAGCACCGCCAGGAGTAATTCCTGAGTGCAGAGCCAGGAGTAGCCCTGAGCATTGCCGGGTGTGACCCAAAAAAGCAAAAAAAAAAAAAAAGAGCAGAATGCAAGGGTATGGATGGGGAAATAAGTTGCTGACAGTTTCAGCCAGTAGTTAATAGTTAATAGCTAGTAAATACATGAATTAGTGGAAATATAAATTTACATAAGTTGGATCCATGTAAGGAACGTGAACTATAGGTTTCAGGTCCCACACTGAGACAGCGTATGTGAAATCATTTGGAAAAACAGTATATGTTCATTTTTCTTTTATTGTCAATAAAATTTTATTGTTATGAGTTGCAAAAAATTTTGAGAATAATATAAGCTTCAATAAAAATAAACTAAGCCTCACTAAATGTTAAAACAAAACCATCTAAAAGAAGTATATTTAAAGTCACATATTTAAATTTCAAATGTTCTAGTCATTAGAAAAGGTGAAACAAATCTTAATATTACAAAATATAGGCAATATAAAAATTATTGAAATATTTAACTTTATCCTTTTGGTAAGAATTTTTATTTTTATTTTTCTTTTATTCTTTTGGTAAGTATTATTTTATTCTTTATTCTTTTAGTAAGTATTCCATTCCATAATCAGATATGTATTATACACTTAATGCTTATATCAACTAACTAGACAAGGGCACATCCAGGTACACAATGGCCACACATGACATGCAAACTCCCTACTCAATAGCTCATTTCTGGGGAAGTATAGGAAAGAGAGAAGAGAGGAAATTAGATAGTTATTGCTCATGGAGACGTAACAAGAATTTAAATTCAGATGGCGGTAGCAGTAAGAACAAAGGAAAAAGATATTTGCAAGAAGGATTGCATAAGTAAAATAAACAGCATGTGAAACATAATGTGATGATGGAGTGATTACAGGAGGAGTCACTGCTAATTCTGGTGACACATGACTGGGAGGATGGAAGTCAACAGTGGATTGGGAACAGAAGCCACTGACATGGAAGATGACTGCAGTTTCCATTTTGATGTTACCAGGAAGGCAAGAAGGTGCAAAAGCTCAGTAGGCTCTCAGGTATAAAAGCTTTAGAAAGAAAGAATGGGCACAAAAAGTTAGATCAGAAGACACTAAAACTCTGACACAGCAGAGCTAGGTAGCTTCAGTGGAGAATAGAGTCAAGGATTAAAACAGCAGTGCCGAGGATTGGTTAGAAGCATGCTGTAAGTGTTGAAGGAGAATGCAGTTGGGTACAAAAGGGACCATTATGACAGTGATAGCTGGAAATGATCACTCTGGAAAAATGCTGAAAGTAGGTAAAGGAACAAATATTATAACCTTTTAGTACCTGTATTGCAAACCTTAAAGCCTAAAAGGAGAGAGAGAGAGAAAAGTGCCTGTCATAGAGATAGGCTGGGGACAGACAGGAAGGAAACTGGGGACACTGGTGGAGGTACAGGTGTTGGAAAATGTAGGACTGAAACCCAATCATGAACAGTTTTGTAACTGTGTATCTCACAGCGATTCAAAAATAAATAAATAGATAAATAGATAAATAAAATAGCTGTGCCCAGATACAGCCTGTGCTAGTAGGAGACAGAGAAAATGAGGGTATTAGAGGTGGAAAATTGGGTCAGTCTTGTGTCCAAGGGGACCACTTTTCACATCCTACACAGGTTCAGAAGGATGATAGACAAGATCTGAAAGAAATAAATTACTTTTGGTTAAAGAACCTGTATAAAACAAAGGGGGAACATTACATAGATGTTACTCTCTGAATAAAAATGAAGAATTTATAAGGAATGAATTTATAAGAATATATGAAGTATAAAAGAAATTTGCTTAAAGAAAAAAGTGAAGTTTTGTCTCTTGGGGTGTAGAAGCCTTGTCCCTGTTTACAGACTGAGGAAAAGAATTCCAAGAGAAAAGAGGATGAAATCAGGACACAATGATATATTGATGAAGGTATGAAAAAAAGGCAGCAGAGAATGGTCTCAAAACGCTAACAGAAAGAATGTCTACGACTTCTTCCAAAAAGAGGAGAAAAAGCGGATAATAATACAGGCATTTTAAACTGAAAATTGAAGGATTTCATAAGTCAAATGTCCTTTAAATTAGTGGGTATAATAGTTACAGAATAATGTGAAAGCAGAATAGATTTTCATAGAATTTACATAAAACAGTACCATATGTTCTGAATATTTATTATTATACAATATTTATTAAGCTCTTCTCTGTGAGTAAGCATACAAGGTTCCAAATGGAATACATAGCCAAGAAAACAGTTAGAAAGTGCCAGGCAAAGCTCAGTGGCAGGGCTATTGCCCAACACGCTCCATACAGCACACTTCTTTGGGATATTCAATATGGTCTTGTACAGGCTCTGAGTAAATTCACGTCAGAGATACCTAGCTGAAATTCATCCTACCTGAAACAACTCATTAAGAAATTTGGGTCAAATCCACTCTCTTCCCTGTCAATTCAGTGCTTCAAAAATGCTCCAGTCCTACTTCAGAACTTTGATGGCTCTACCTATTAATTACTTATAGAAAGGCAAAGGAAATAATTAATGGAGTATCAATTGCAAAACCAACTACCAACATTCAAGAATTATGAGGACCAGAGAGTGGTACAGCGGCTAAGGTGTATACCGCGTAGGCAACCAATCCCTGTTTGATTCCTGAGAGCAGGGAAAGACAGTAAGTGTTGGCCTGGAGGCCCCCAAGAAAGTGATAAGGGTGGACCCCAGCACCACAGGCCAAAAGCAGCCCTGTATCCTTACACCCTTAAGCCCTTGCATTCAACAGATAGCCTGGCAATTCATAATAGTATTTTATGTAAATTACTCTGTTTTTGGAGAATTTCTGATACAACATGAAGAAATTTTAAATTTTAGAATAAATCAACTCCTAATGAATTGGCATTCTGGCGAGATCGGGGGGTTCAGGGTGGTATGGGCGTAGACTGAATTGGCATTCTGAAAACAGCATTCAACCCCAATTAATTTTTTCCACACAAACCATCCAAACTTGTTCACATTTCCCTAAACTATGTATTCTGTGTGACTTTTGAATGAGTCTGTACATGTATAAAATGTGATGGCCATGACACTGAGAGTTTTAAATTAGGAGACATGACAACAATTCTAATTAGAAAATGTGTCTTTTGTGCTTGTGGAGGTTTTATTTAGTATGGGTAAACTTTTATTGATTAATTTGACTGTTCTTGTCCCTCAAGGTGTTGCAGGTGTGACTGCGGTGACTGACTGCATCGGCAGGTGGCAGAGAGGAGACAGGCTTATCTAGACCAAGGGCTCTGCCTGTGGGCCCTGGATAGTTGATGGTCTCACATAGAAAGAGACTGGGCCTTCTTGGGTGAACCAGAGCCACGGCAGAGCCTGGCAAGCTGCCCATGGTGTATTCAATATGCCGAACACAGTACCAATAATGGATCTCATTTCCAACGAATGGAGATGTTACTGGCGCCCACTTGAGCAAATCAATGAACAAAGGGAAGACAAGTGACAGGTAGTAACCATGGGAATATTTAATGCTGTTATCCAAGTTTCCACATTGAGTGGAATAATACTCTCTTCATTTTTACTGCTAATTGAATTTTGTGCCTATAATGTTGTGATATAGACCTCCCCCAATATAGTCATATTGGAATGATATGAAATTGGCAGAAGTATAAAGTAAAACCTCTCCACTTAACTGCAGGAGTCAGCTTTTAAGAATGAGACCCAAGAACTCAAAGCCTGTTTTCACCACTTATTGTCAATAGTAGTGTCTAGCTGTTGCACATTGCTCAGTCTATATTGCCTTTCCAGGACTTTGTTGCATGTTCTGAACTCTTTTGCATGACTGTGCAAGGAATGCCAAGAGAGAGAAAGCCACAAAAGGACACCTGTCTTCAAAAACCCTTAAGTTCATTCACCAAAGTGCAAGGCGAGAGCCTCAGGCAACCATATGCTAACGTCCAAGCTCGCAAAGCAGTGCAGAGAAGCTATAAAGGAAGACCTCAAAGAGAGAAGAGCAGCAATACTGACCAATGCAGCAGAAGACAGGAAAAGCATTCGCAATGCCCACCTGTCCTTTGCCAACTAAAAGACCAAGATGACTGCCCTCCGACATCCTGATGGATCTATCACATCTTCCAGAAAGGCAATGGAAAAGATTATCACATCTTCCAGAAAGGCAATGGAAAAGATTATGCATGACTTCTACTCAGATCTCTTTGATAGCCATGTCCACCTGCCCACATACCAAATTCCACAGGATAGATATGTTGTTCCCAACATTCTCCCTTCTGAAATCTGACATGCCATTTCATCGGTAAAGAAGCGAATAGCACCCGGCCCAGACAAAAGTCAGACCCGAACACCTGAAGAATCTGCCATCAGTACTCATCAATACACTGGCTCAGCTCTACACACACTACCTCTCTGAATGCAAGGTGCCCTCCCAATGGAAAACCAGCAGGACAGTTCCACTGTTCAAGAGAGGAAACATCCACTACATTGTCAACTATCACCCATCTGCCAGTTGTCCATCATCTACAAGCTGTTCATTCGAGTCATCCTGAACAGGACTGGCAGAACATTAGATGAAGGACAACCATGTGAGCAATGTGGGTTCGAAAGAATTGAGCACAATCGACCATATTCACACGGTAACCAAGCTCATTGAGGTTTGTAGGGAGTTTAAGATGCCGCTCTGTCTCATGTTCACTGATTTAAAGAAATCCTTTATTTTTGTTCAGACTGAAGCAGTTATTAAAGCTTTAGCCAAACAGGGCATACAAACTCAATACATCAAGATCTTTTGTGAGCTGTATTATGGATTTACCACCAGGATCTCACCATTCTACAAGGAAGTGATCACTGATATCAAAAGAGGGGTTCAGCAGGGTGATACCATTTCACCAAAACTCTTCAGTGCCATCCTCGAGAACGTCATGCAACAATTAGAATGGGAAGGAATGGGAGTGAAAATAGACGGCCGGCAACTACACTACCTCTGCTTCGCTGATAACATCGCTCTAATAACACCAAATATTAGCCAAGCTGCACAAATGCTGGCTGTCTTAGACCATGAATGTGGAAAGATAGGTCTATAGCTGAATCTCAACAAAACCATGTTAATTAAAAATGAACTACTTCCAGATGCTCCATTCGTTCTCAATAGATCAAACATCTCTGAATACAGCAGTTATGTGTACCTAGGTCGAGAACTCAACATGATGAATGCCATAAAACCTGAGCTGCACAGGAGGAAGAGAGTGGCATGGAATGCCTTCAAGAGCATTGATGAAATAGCCAAAAGGACAGAAAACCTCCGGTTCTGGGTACATCTCTTTGACTACACCGTTCTCCTGCATTAACATACGCCTCAGAGACCTAGGCCCTACGAAAAGCAGGATGAGAACAGTATTTGGTTCTCCCAAAGAGGAATTGAAAGAGCCAAGCTTGGAATATCACGCCTCATTCAAGTGAGAGAAGGAATCCAGAGTTCGGACCTCTGTCGACGATCGAGAGTCAGGGACGCTGTCTTGTTTGCCAAGGTATCAAAAATCAGATGGGCTGGATTATATGACTTGGAGATGACTGCTGGACTATAGCTGTTATAAACTGGTTCCCCCAGGATGTCAAAAGATCACATGGCCACCCACCAGATTTCTTCGTCAAGACCCTGAATGAACGGTTTGAGGTTCTTGGTATTCCTGAAGCAAGCAGATGCCATTGGGCTACACTGGCACGTAACAGGGACAAATGGAAACTTTACTGGTGCCCCCTCGAGCAAATTGACAAAAACGGAATGTCAAGTGATCAAGTCATCTGAACTCTTAAAGTATTGTGTCACAATATTGTGTGTCACAGTATTGTGGGAAAGAGGTGGGAATCTTAGGATAATGGTGGAGGGTTCTGGTGGAGGAAAGGGTTTAGCAGTGATGCATGTGGAAAACAATAATATTGTATTGTTTTGTACCATAAGAATAAGATAAAATAAAGAACTACTGTGTTAGGCTGAAATATCAGTGCAGTAGGTAAGGCTCTTTCCTTGTATGCAGCCAACACCAATACAAATCTCTCATACCAAGAACTGCCCCAAGCACTGACAGGGGTTACTCCTGAGCAGAACCAGGAATATCCCCTGGGTACTGCGAGGTGTGTCCCCAAATATAAATATAGCCCTGTGTCACTGCAGTCAGGGATTGCTAACTATTTTATTAAGCACAAGGACCATCTACTGTCCTATGTCCACATACCCTATGTTGCTGAGCACTGGGGCATCCTCCAGCAATCTTGTCTAATCCCTTATCACCTGAAATTCCTAACAATCTTAACAGTTGGTAAATTAAATTTAATTTCTTGGATCTTCAGAATGTATTGACTCTGGAGGAAACAGGAAAGAGGGAGGAGACAGAGAGAGGGAGGGAGAGGATTATCCAGCCATAAATCTCACATACCTAAGGTGAAGTGTCCCAGGATCCCACACTTGAACGAGTCAGATGAAAGTGGTGTGAATGCCTTCATGTGCATCCAAACTGAAGGTCACACTCTAAGGAAGAGTGAACTGATCATAACAGCACTGTTCCCTGGAGATCAGTAAGAAAGTTTTGGACACACTTGGCTGTTTAGCTTCTCCTCCTTTTCAAAATCACCCTAAAGCAGATTTCAATTTTTGAGAAAACTAGAAAAGAAACTAAAAAATATTTGTAAGGGATGACAAAAACAATCAAGTTCATTCACGATCTTCATAGAAAAATCTGGAGTAGAGCCAAGAGTTCTATTATAATAACTCAGTGGGTTTCAGAAGACAATGAAAACATTTTCTCAAGTTATGAGCCCCACTCCAAGGAGACCATGCCTGCAAGGGTGGAGGTGGGAGTGGCAGTGAGCTGACCTACTTCAGTTCAGACAAGCACAGGAGACAACAGGATGATTCACTGAGACAAGCCAAACCACAGGAACAAACAGCCTGTCCAGCTGTCAAATAAAGTCTCAAATTTGGGAGTCCCAGCTTGCGCCCCCTTTGTACTTTCAGGTAAAAAAGAGGATTATGGACAGAGTTGGTACTAGGTATGGGAGTTTAAGTTTGATCCCCAGTACTGCATGGCCCCGGGTATGGCTGGGTAATGCCCTGAGCACCACTAGGCTGGCTAAGGCCAAGGACTGCTGGAAGTGACCCTGCTCTGAACACCATCGTGGGTGCCCCTGTCAAAAATTGTAAATTATCTAACTTCCATAGATTTCAATAAAGCTCTCTAATACCTAAACAAACCAAAAAAAGTTAGTTCAGTGTGCTTCCACAAGAAAAGACCACCAAATCCCAGATATAAATGAAATATAAATATGATATATTTATATCATATATTTATATATTATAATATATATCAAAATATACATACAATTAAATAGCAAAAGTATTTAAAATAGAGATTTTCATTCTTTTTATGCATGCAGGCTAGCACCCTTTCATGGACAAGTGGTTGAAAACTAATGGAAACTCCCATTTCAGAGTGAAGCAATAAAAGATCAACTGATCAACTAAAAAATTCTGATTATGTGTGTGTATGCAAAGAGTGTACCAAAAGCCAAGGAAAACTTTTGCCTAAGTTATAGGTGAAAACTACTAATTTTGAAGAGTTATGATTGTAAAAATTATGAATGTAAAAATTCTATTTAAAATACTAGGTTATGGACTCTAACAGCACATTAAGGAATAACGACAAGAGGACCAGCTAATATTAATAATTACATAAATGTGATTTATAATACCAGTGGAGTTATATTTTGGTTTGGGGGCATACCTGATGTTTTCCAGGGCTTACTCCTGACTCTGCGCTCAGGGATCATTCCCTGGAGTGGATGATGTGGAGTTCAGGGATTAATTCCGGGTCATGTGTGTGCAAGGTTAGCACCCTGACAGCTGCACCATCACTTTGGCCCCACACAAGTGCAGTTATAAGTAAAAACACAATCATCAAGAAATTTTTAAAGCAGTCCATAAAATAAAAGGTAAGGAACACTACCTTTACATGATAAAAATATATATTACCGCAAAAAGTAAATGAACTGCCAATGAACTTGAGAAGTTAGGGAATAGATATGGGGAAACAGATTCAGCACTGCAATGTTTTTTTTTAGCTATTTCCATGTTTGGAATTCACATGACTAAGCAGGAAGTATTAAAGACCGAGTAAAATGTTAGAAGATCAGCTTAGCAAACCTTTCTTCCCTCCATGGTCTCCTTTTCCCCCCTATGGCGAACCCCCCTTTACACTTCCTTATCTACTCATCCTGCTCTATTTCTAGGACTTGGACCCAGAAGTTTCCATGCTCCACAAGATGAATGGGCGGGTAAGGAAAAGTGGGGAATTGCCAAAAATGCCATTTATAATATATTCCTCACCTAGAGTTCCAGCTTTATGGCTCCCCAGTGCCTTCTAATGTCCCACTACAGAGGGAATTAAAGATGTCCTTTCCTATGCTGCTGAATAATGCTGAGATTTAGGGGTGACTACATGAGTATTCTACCGAATGGCAGAGCCTGGCAGAAGCTACCCGTGTCATATTTGATATGCCAAATACCAGTAACTAAATTATAGACCTCTTTCCCGTACTGGTGAATGGCTCGAGGTTATGTTCCTGGACAAAAGCAGGTGCCCTTGGGCTTTACTTGCATGAGACAGGACATATGGATGTTACTGGTGCCCCACTCGGAGCAAATTGATGATGAACGGGAAGACAGTGATACAGTGATATTACATTAGTATCTTTTAAAATGGGAAGTTACTTTAAGAGGGAGTTTATTTGCCAGGAAAACCAAAATGGCTAGAGGTTGGACTTTCTAGTCCTTTCACCCTCCTGACCTCCAAAGAGGGAGAGAGCTGAAGGCCAAGTTTAATTGCCAATGGTCCAAGAGTTGATCAGACTTGCTTCTATCAAGATCCAAAGAGGAGGAGGCTAGAAGCTTCCTGGTTGTTAAAGACATGAAGATTTGGGAGGTATAGCAAGCCCAGAGCAGGCAAGGAAGTTCTGTACCTTTTCCCCCATGCCTTGTCCTTGGATTTGTCAGTGGACTCATATCCTCTAATAATTTTTGAAACAAATTGATGACCTAGTGAGTAAATGGTTTCTTGACTACTGAGGTCATTCTAGAGATTAAAACCTTAGGAAAAATTCTGGGGAATGTCAGTCTATACCTGATGGATAAAATCACCTGGAACTTGGGTCTGAATTAGAAGTCCAGGGGGTCATAGGAAGCTGAGCCCTTCATCAATGGGGTTTAAACTATATCCAGCGGGTAGTGTGAAGAGAGTAATATAGTGACTGGTATCCAAGAATTGCCCCTGCTGGTGTAATCCTCCCTAGGTATCCACAGGAAATACTGATCTCAGGACACCAAGTAGGTAGGTAAATATCATGGAAATGCAGCATGTGACCCTCATGTGTTAGGCCACGTCACCAGTGTTTGCCTGCTCAATCATGCTTTACTCATCTGACTAAAAGACGAGTGGTACTTTATTTAGGAATTTTGGTGAAGAAAGAAGTGGAGTATAAAGCATTGTTCTTAGATGAGTTTTTTCATTCAGAAAGCAGATATAAAAACTTAAAGAGACCCAAAATACTGAGAAAAGGAAACAAATGAAAAATTGTGATTAAGATTTGCAAAATCTCCATAATGTTTTTTAGAGACATATGATAAAGTTATGACCTAAGGCAATTCTGCTTGGCATTTGAATAAGTCTTGAAAATGGGGTTATATCAAAATATAGTTTGATGTTCTATACTTGGGTTCATAGCATAGATGTTTCTAAATGTGTCAAGAGTAACTCGCCCATGAGTTTACTCCTACATCTCTCTTTACACAATATACTTAACAATATGCCAGGGCTCTGCCTGAGGGTCCTGGATGGTTGATGGTCTGACATGGAAAAGACGGGGAACCCAGAGCCATGGCAGAGCCTAAAGCAAGCTACCCATGCGGTGTATTTGTATGCAAAAACAGTAACAACAATTGTGAATGAATAGTTTCCTTAATATCCTCTTCCTCTTTCGTTATTTGTATATAGGAAAGCCACTGACTTTTGGGTGTTGATTTTGTATCCTGCCACTCTACTATGGCGTCTATTGTTTCTAGGAGTTTTTGGTAGAGAGTTTAGGGTTCTCTAGGTATAATATCATGTCATCTGCAAATAATGATAGCTTGACTTCTTCCTTGCCTATCTGGATGCCCTGATGTCCTTTTTCTTCTGGTTCTTTATGGCAAGTACTTCCAGTACTATATTGAATAAAAGAGGTGAGAGTGGGCAACCTTGTCTTGTCCCTGATCTCAGGGGAAGGCTTTCAAGCTTTTCCCCCATTTAGAATGATGCTTGCTGTGGGCTTTTGGTAGATAGCTGTAACTATCTTGAGGAAAGTCCCTTCAATTCCCATTTTCTGGAGCTTTTAATCATGAGCGGATGCTGGATCTTGTCAAATGCTTTTCTCGTCTATTGAAAGGATCATATGGTTTTTATTTTTTTTCTTTTATTGATATGATGTATTATGTTGATTGACTTGCGAATGTTGAACCATCCTTGCATTCCCGGGATGAATCCTACTTGGTCATGATGTATAAATCTTCTTGTATGATTTCTTTGGATTCTGTTTACTAGTATTTTGTTGAAGATCTTAGCATCCGTGTTTCATCAGGGATATTGGTCTGTAGTTTTTTCTTTCTTTGTGTTGTCTCTCCTGCTTTGGGTATCAGGGTGATATGTGCCTCGTAGAAGCTGTTTGGGAGTGTTTCTGTTTCTTCTATTTCCTGGAAGAGCTTGAAGGACTGGCAGTAGGTCCCTACTTTATAGGTTTGGTAGAGTTCACTAGGGAATCTGTCTGGTCCTGGGCTTTTGGTGTTTGGGCAGACTTTTAATTACTGTTTCTATTTCCTCGATGGTGATAGGCTTATTCAGGTATTGGAGGTCTTCTTGTTTCAGCCGTGGGAGGCTATAGGACTTCAGGAATTGATCCATTTCTTCTAGATTCTCATGTTTCATGGCATACAGGCTCTCAAAGTAATCTCTGATGATCTTTTGGATTTCTGTGGTTTCTGTTGTGATGTCACCTTTTTATTTCTGATTCTGTTTATTTGGGTTCCTCTCTTTCCCTGTCCT
The DNA here is from genome assembly GCA_021461705.1 of Cryptotis parvus. Taxonomy (NCBI): domain Eukaryota; kingdom Metazoa; phylum Chordata; class Mammalia; order Eulipotyphla; family Soricidae; genus Cryptotis; species Cryptotis parvus. Next base: position 49,418 of record JAJIBD010003461.1, on the reverse strand, counting down.
TACAAGTCTTGCCAATGGTTTGTCAATCTTGTTTATTTTTTTTTCAAAAAACCAGCTCTTGGTTTCATTAATCTTTTGGATTGTTTTTTTCGGTTTCCAACTCATTGATTTCCTCTCTAAGTTTTATTATTTCCTTTTCTGCCTGGGTTGGGCTCCTTTTGTTGGTTTTTTTTCTAATGTCTTCAGCTGTGTAGTCAGGTTATTTATGTGGGCCCTTTCTTGTTTCCTGATGAAAGCTTGGTGAGCTATAAACTTCCCTCTTAACACGGCTTTTGCCATGTCCCAGAAGTTCTTATAATTGGTGTCTTCATTTTCATTTGTTTCCAGAAATCTTTGGATTTTGTTTGATTTCTTCTATGACCATTTGTTGTTGAGGGCGAGTCTTTCAGTTTCCAGGTGTTTGGTTTGACTCCCTGTTTCTGTGTACGGTTTAACTTCCATTTTCAGTGCATCATGGTCTGAAAGATAGCTGACACAATTCTATCTTTTCTGGAGTGAGGTATCCATTCACAATTGTGCCACAGAAAATCAAATACCTACGAATCAATTACCAAGTATGTATAAAGGATCCTGTACAAAAAGAAAAACTACAGGACACTGCTCAAGAGAGAAAAAAGAGGACACAAGGAAAATGGAAACACATTCCCTGCTCATGGATGGGGAGAATTAACATTGTCAAAATGGTAATACTCCCTAGGAGCTCTATACAGATTCAATGCAGTCCTATGAGGATACCCATAAATTCTTCAAAGAAATTGACCAAACACTCCTGAAATTTGTATGGAACAATAAACCCCCCAAGGATAGCTAAAGCAATCCTCGGGAAAAAGAAGATGGAGGGCATCACCTTTCCCAACTTCAAACTGTACTACAAAGGCGTAGTAATTAAAACAACATGGTATTGGAAAAAAACAGATCTGTGGACCTATGGAATAGGAATTGAGTATCCTGACACCGAACCTCAAACACATGATCATTTAATCTTTGATAAAGGTGCAAATGAGTCTAAAATGGAGTAAGGGAAAGCCTCTTCAACAAGTGGTGTTGGGAAAACTGGGCAGCTAACATGTAAAAAATGGATTTGGACCTGTGTCTAACACACATGCACAAAAATCAGATCAAAATGGGTTAAAGATCTCAATATCAGACTTGAATCCATAAAGTACATTGAAGAAAATATAGGAAAAACCCTCCACGACATTGAAGCTAAAGGCATCTTCAAAGGTGAAACATCACTAACAAAGCAACTAGAAGAAAAGATAAACATATGGGGACTACATGAAACTAAAAAAAGCTTCTGCACCTCAAAAGAAACAGTGACTAAGATACAAAAAAGCAGTCCACAGAATGGGAAAGAATATTCACCAATACCGGGCCTGATAAGGGGTTAATATCCAGGATATATCAGGCACTGGTAGAACTTTACAAGAAGAAAACAAAACAACCCCATCAAAAAATGGGGAAAAGAAATGAACAGAAACTTCAGCAAGGAAGAAATTCGAATGGCCAAAAAAACAAGAAAAATGCTCATCATCACTAATCATCAGAGAGATGCAAATCAAAACAACAATGAGATATCATCTCACACCACAGACTAGCACATATTCAAAAGAGCAAGAACAACAAGTGCTGGCGTGGATGTGGGGAAAAGGGGACTCTCATTCATTGCTGGTGGGAATGTTGACTGGTACAGCCTTTTGGAAAACACTATGAATATTCCTCCAAAGACTAGAAATTGAACTCCCATTTGACCCAGCCATACCACTCCTGGGAATATACCCTGGGAAGCCAAAAACACACAGCGGAAACACCATCCCCACTTTTATGTTCATAGCAGCACTATTCACAATAGCCAGAATCTGAAAACAACCAGTGCGCCCGAGAACTGATGACTGGATAAAGAAACTTTGGTACATCTACACAAGGGAATACTATGCAGCTGTTAGGAAAAATGAAATTATGAAATTTCAAATTTGCCTATAAATGGATGGACCTGGAGAGGATCATGTTGAGTGAAATTAGCTAGAGGGAAAAAGACAGATATAGAATGACTGCATTTATCTACATGACATAAATATATACATATACATATTATGAAACCAATATCCAAAGTCAGGCAAAACATGGATCAAGAGATCTTGTCAAAGGTGAAAATTACCACAAACATGTGGGAGTGAGAGGTTAGGTAAGACAGAGAATGAAACAGTGTGCTAATAATTGTCAAAAGTGCTAATACCAACCTAGAACTGATGATTAAATACAGGAAAAAAGATACACATGATAGACTCTAAATGTATGTACTGTAATCCACAATGTGTAAAGGAAGGAAGAGAGAAATAGAAAAAAGAGAAAGAGATAAAGAATCTGGGCAGGCAAGGGGAGGGGGGGGGGAATCTGGGACGTTGGTGGAGGGATGGGTGCTGGAACACTGTATGACCAAAACCCAAACATGAACATCTTTGTAAGTGTATATCTCACAGTGGTATAATAAAATATTTTTATATAAAATGGTTTGGGGGCTGGATAGATAGTTCAATGGGCTGAGCACAGGCCTCACTCAGTTAACTCTTATTATTATAGGACTGAGTTTAAGCTGCTAACACTCACTACCCTGCACTCCAGGATATCATGGTGGCTTCTTCAGATTCCAGTTTCCATTCCGAGTTACACATATTCAACAGCTAATCTATTACCCCAGAGGCAGTAACACCGAGAACAGACCTCGTTTCCATCCCTGGCACCACCTGCAAAGTGATCACCAATAGGAATAGGCATGGCCCCATCTTAAGTCCAGAGTAGTTTCCACCACTCATTGTGTCCCCATCCCCTCCTGGGCCCAGAAATAGTCGGTTTTCTGAAAGGCCAATTCTGAGGACAAGCACAGATGAAAAAGGAGACGACACCTAAAGGCAATGCTCCGTTCTAGAGCAGATCCTTGTCCAGGAAAAATCTTGATGCAAACTGAATTGAAAATAATGAAATGCATATATTTTAGTAAGTTACTGCATTCATGTTAAGGTTTTGCAATTTCCTAGTTGGCTATTACTAAGTGGTTATGGAAGAGATTATTCTTGTTTCTCAGATCTACATAAGAAGTAATCTTGAGGTTAAAGTTCATACCTGCAAATTATTTCAAAGAACTTAGAAAAGAATATACACGCATACACATATCTCATATATATACACACACATATTATATATATAATGATAGAGAGGCAGCAAGATGTTAATTAACAGTCAGTGCAGTGCAACTAAATGAGGGTATAAGAAATCTATCAGGTTATTTAACCAGTCTTAACAGTTTGAATACACAAGGCATTTTAGATTATTTTCAAAATACAAAATAGGAAGCTAGAGGTATTGGATATACTTTATGAAAAGTAAATTCATGTGGAATTACCATAATCTTTAACAAGTAGCAAAATGTCTACTGAGTTCTGGTTGCTGGGTTCTGATGACTTATCAGAGACTGTTGCAGAAGTAAGCAGAGTACCATGGAATCATCTTGACTTCAAGTTGAATAAACTCAACTTGTGCTTGTACGAATTTAGATTTCTCAGGTAGTCATTCTGGACTTCTGAGGAGACTGTGTGTGCCCATCTTGTCAGCATTCATTCTTCGTGGATGTTCTTGTTGCCTATGGAGACTAGATGACAGCAGCACTGTGAGGCATCATACACCTTTCAGGAGACAAAGGGGTGGAGGAAGAAAAGAAGAGGGAGCAGTTTTCTCAGAATCTGCAGAATATTGCTATTGTTTGTTTGTTTGTTTTTCTTTTGGGGCCACGCCCAGCGATGCTCAGAGGTTACTCCTGGCTCTGCACTCAGAAATTACTCCTGGCGCTGCTCAGAGCATCACATGGGATGCCAGGAATCGAACCTGGGACCGCTGTGTGTAAGGCAAACACCCTTGCTATTGTGCAGTCACTCCGGCCCCGAATACTGCTGTAGCTAAGAGAGCTCAAACTAGATCTGTTCTCTGGCTCCTCTCTCCAGACTGTAGATTAAGGATCGAGTTTTAGAGAAAAGAGCTTGGGCTGGATTCGGTGCAGGTTCTATTTTTCCTATGTACATGTGGCTCTAGATGCCTCCTGACCTTGCCAGGCCTCAATTTCCTCATTTTCCAAAATGAGAGCTTTAAGCTGGATTATCCTAGTTCCCTTTCAGCAATAACAGTCCAATATTATACAATATTTCCTATTGTTGAAAGGCATTGCATTTTTGTCTGAAGTACACACAATTTTGACTCCAACTGGCTTAGACAATTAGGAAATTTACTATCTCAGAAAAGAAGATGATGGGGTAGGCCTGGATTCACGGCATGCGTCTGCTTAAGAGAATCACTGTCCGCATTCCAGGCTGTTTTCATTTTTCTGTTTTATAAGGTTTGTAGGGAAGCAGGCACTGAGTCTCCCTGCCTCACCTGCAGCCAACCTGTTTTCTCTTGCACCACACGTGGGCCGTAAGCACTGCCCCGCATGACTTCAGAGCACAGACACAGGAATAGCCTCAAACATTGCTGGTATGACCCATGGCCCCCCTTACCAAAACATAAAAATCTCAGTTTCAGATTATTTTTAGATAACATATTTAGATAGATATTTGGTATACATGCAGTCATGTGTCACTTAAAATGACAGAGATATCTTCTGAAATCACACGGTCGTTTCACTGCTGCACAGATGTTCCGTAGTGTCATTACCGAAACTTAGATGGGATAGCTCGTCACATGCCTGGGCTATGTGGGATAGCGTATTGGGAGCTGCATGTGGTCTATGTCTGACTCAGTGCTAGTAAGTAATGCATGACTATATATGGGATATGTATAGGGAATAAGATAGTGGTAGAATGTCTTTCTGCCAGATTTGGATGGAAGAGTTTAGAGGTTCCAAGGACTATAGCAGGCAAAGTGGCCCATGAAAAGAAAGGTCACACAATGGTGAACATGAGGGATGGAGCCCCACCGAGTGCGCCAAACCACAGGGTGCTGCTCATCTGGGTGCTGCAGATCTGGGGTGAGCACAGCCGGATATGCCCTGCCCGATCACCAGCAAAATGCTGAGTAAAGCAAATGTACCTAGAAGACGTCATACACTAACATGAGACATTATTTAAAAAAAAAGAAAAAGAAAGTGGAAAGAAACAATACACTGTATGATCATGCACACAAATGCAGGAAGAGGATAGCCATGCTAAGCCCCAGACGCAGCGGAGGGGAGACCCCTGGGTGTCCTGTGACCTGACGCTTAGGAAGAACATGAAGGATATGTTTCTGACAAAGTCCTAGTTCTTTGATGGGGTGATGGGTATGTTGCTTTTATTTATTTTAAGAATCTAATAATGTAACCTGTGTATGTTAAAATAGTTTATTGATGCTGAAACTATAGTACATCAAGTAGGGTGTTTGCCTTGCATGCAGCTGTCCCAGGTTCCATCTTCAGACTCCTATATGGTCCTCTGAGCACCAACAAGAGTAATTTCCAAGTGCAGAGCCAGGAGTAACGCCTGAACATCATTGAGTGTGGCCCAAGAGCAAATGAATAAAAATTAGGGGCCAGAGTGGATGCGGGAAAAGGGGACTCTCATACATTGTTGGTGGGAATGCCGACTTGTACAACCTTTCTGGAAAACAATATGGACATTCCTCCAAAGACTAGAAATTGAGCTCCCCTTTGACCCAGCCATACCACTCCTGGGAATATATCCTGGGAAGCCAAAAACACATAGTGGAAACACGATCCTCACTTTTATTTTCATAGCAGCACTATTCACAATAGCCAGAACCTGTAAACAACCAGTATGCCCGAGAACTGATGACTGGATAAAGAAACTGTGGTACATCTACACAATGGAATACTATGCAGCTGTCAGGGAAAATGAAGTTATGAAATTTTCCTATAAATGGATGGACATGGAAAGAATCATGTTGAGTGAAATTAGTCAGAAGGAAAAAGAGAGACATGGAATGACTGCATTTATTTGCATGGCATAAATATACCAGGTGATCTTACCAAAGGTGGTAATTGCCACAAGCGCGTGGGAGTCAGAGGTTTGGTTAGATAGAGAAGGGAACATGTGTGAATAAATGTCAAAAGGTCTGATACCAACATAGAACTGAGCATTAAATACAGACAAAAAATGCAAATGATGGCTTCTAAGTGTACGTAGTGCAACCCACAATGTGTAGGAGAAGGAGGAGAGAGAGAGGGAGAGAGAGAGGAGAGATAAAGAACCTGCCATTTAGGCAGGACGTGGAGGGAGGAGGGAATTGGGGGACATGGGTGGTGGGTGATGGGGACTGGTGGAGGGCGGGTGCTGGAACACTCTGTGACCGAAACCCCCAAGCGTGAACAACGTTGTAATTGTATATCTCACGGTGGTATAATAAAATGTTAAAAAAAATAAGAATAAAATAAATAAATAAATAAATAAAAATAAAAGTTCCCTTTTTAACTTAAAAAAAATTAGGGGCCAGAGCAATAGTACGGGGGTGGTAGGGCATTTGCCTTGCATGCGGCAGACCCGGTTTCAATCCCCAGAATTCCATATGGTCCCCTGAGCACCGCCAGGAGTAATTCCTGAGTGCAGAGCCAGAAGTAATCCCTGAGCATCACTGGGTGTGACCCCAAAAGAAAAATAAATAAATTAAAAATAATTAAAAATACATTAAAAATTTGGGAAGGTGTGTTTGTACCACACCTGGCAGTGCTTGGAAGCAGCTCCAGGCTCTGTGTTTGGGGCTCACTCCTGGCTCTGTGCTCAGGGCTCACTCCTGGCTCTGTGCTCAGGGCCACTCCCGGCTCTGTGCTCAGGGCTCACTCCTGGCTCTGTGCTCAGGGCTCACCCTGGCTCTGTGCTGGGGGTTCACTCCTGGCTCTGTGCTCAGGGCTCACCCTGGCTCTGTGTCAGGGGCTCCTCCCGGCTCTGTGCTCAGGGCTCACTCCCGGCTCTGTGCTCAGGGCTCACCCCGGCTCTGTGCTCAGGGTCCTGGCTTGTGCTCAGGGCTCCTCCCGGCTGGTGGGCTCCCCGGCCTGTGCAGGGCTCACTCCTGGCTCTGTGCTGGGGGCTCACTCCTGGCTCTGTGCTCAGGGTCGTTCCCAGCAGTGTTTGCAGGTCCATAGGTGTTGGGGTTGAACCAGTGTTGTGTGCATGCCTTAAGCCTTGCACTATCAGTCTGGCCCAATACAATATTTTTTCAAATTAAAATAAACCCTCTAACGCTTTGATTTTTCTTGTGGGATTCCATTTTCTGTCATGCTAAGTTTCATGTCCTGAAACTCAGAGGGCCAAGAGTGCCCCCGCGCCTGACGCCTGTAATTGTTCTGTGGGTCTGAAACTGTGCGTTGCTGGGCCAAGACCCTCCCTCTGGCACCTCTGATGACTCTTCCTCACTATTCATCTCACTTTGCTGTTACTCTTTTCCCTTCTGTATTCAGTGGCTTTATAACATTTCAACATTTTCCATGAAGATACTTTCCAGAAGAATGAGCTACTGGCTTGGCCAGCAGGCACATGGCTCCCTCATGACCCTGCAGGACTAGTGAGGTTAGGCTGGCGTTGGCATTGGGAGACCTGCCCAGGCTTTGGGGGCCCCAAAAGAACATGAAACATTATTTTAATACAAAGCAAAACAAAACAAAATTCCCTTACATTATTAAAGCAAAAAAAAAAAAAAAGCAAACAGAAAAATCCAAACCCAGTTGTGTAAGGAGGAGAAGCTCCAGGCGCTCCTTTCCCACCTCCGGGCTGCAGTCAGCAAGGTCATGCAGTGCCCTGTGTCCTTGCTGAGCAGCAGTCTAGTGGGCAGGTGGTGGCCACTCCAAGGAGGCTGGCCTAGACTATCATCCTCAGAGCAGCACCCTAGTCCCACACCCAAACTCGGCCTCCCACCTGTTGTTTTTATTCATTCTTCCTCTTTGATTTTAGGGTCACTAGGCAGTACTCAGGGCTTTCTCCTGGCTCTGCATTTAGAAGTATCTTCTTGGTGGGGCTCAAGGAACCTTACGTGGCACTGAGGGTGAAACCTGGGTCAACCGCACGCAGGGCAAGTGCCCTACCTGCCGTACTACTTCTTCAGTCCCAACGCCTGATTTCCTAATAAAGTTGTATCATCACAACCATGTTCATCCATTAAACATGGCAGCATTCGCATTTCTGCGACACAGTTAAGACAGAGGGCAGTGAGGTTCCACAGAACTATTTACTCTCTGGCTTTTTACTGGACACGTTTAAACATGAACTCTCTTCTCCCTTTTCAGTGCCTAGGACTCTGTGTGCCAATGCAGGCCCCCAGGACCACATCAGTTGTCTAAAGAGTGGCACTACACAGGGAGAGGTCTCGGCGCCGATACTCACCCTCTGTTTTGCCTTCAGCAGAGCTGGGCTTGAGTCTCTCTAGTCTGCCACTAACTGACAAATCTTCGAATTTCTTTCAGTCTCCATCTGTCCAGCTGCCAGACAGAAAAGATAATATCTGACTGATCCACCTCTCCAGCAAGGCTCAAGTTGAAATGCTATGCCTGGACTTCTCAAACTACAAAGCAGAGTGTAGATGAGAGATTCTAAGTTTCCAGGAGGCACTTAATGGTTCGGGGTGGGGAGGCTAATGGGAGGGCTCCCCAGAATGATGGATTCAGGGTGTGAGGCCAGAGGAAATTTTCTTTCCTACAAGTTTTCAGGCTGTGCTGTTGCGGCTGGTCTGGGGGCCACCCATGCTGCGGAAATCTCTGCTCTGGATTATCTGTTACTGTGGCTTTCTACACCTTAGAGTCTCCAGGGAGCTATAAAGCTACAGTCAGCCAGGACTATCAAGATATTACAATAGATAGGGCTCCTGCCTTGTGCACAGTTGACTTTGGTTAGAGAGCCAGTACCATAGAGTGCCCCCTGAAAACTGCCAAAGTGATCCCTGCGCACAGAGACAGGAGAGAGTCCTGAGCTCAGCTGAATATGGCTAAACTTTTTTTTAAATAATAAAAAATTAGGTGTCAGATCATGTTTCGAAGAGTCAAGCCCAAGTCTCTGAGAGGCATCCACATTTTAAAAGCCCTCAGAGATAAGATTGTGCGTCAAAGTTGAGAATCGTGGAAGATGTCAATCAGGCATGCAGGGAGGTGGGGCAGGGTCTTTTTCTAATTTATTGGGACTATATCATTAACAACTTGTAAAAATGAGATCAAATACCATGCATTATAGAAGAGAATACAAAAGCTCTATGTTTTCAAAGACCTTTTCTGCCTGCAGCATACTGTTGATGTTTTTAAGTAATATCTTACAACCAAGAAAGGCTGCAATTACCATGAAAGCATCTTGTATTTTGGAAGAAAGCAAGCTGGAACTTGTGTTGTCTTGGACAACCTTTGTTTGAATATGCCCAGGTCCTCACATCTGATTCAACCCTTGAGAGGATGCCTGGGCTGCTTCTTCCTGCAACCAGCTCCTTCCTCCAAAACCACGTGGACAAGCCACTGCCGTGTCCCCCCTGCCCCTACAGTGGCCCTTAATGAGCATACTGGCTGATTTCCCTACTTTCCTTACCAGTAAAGTTAGGGGTGCGGCGTGCGTGTGTGTGTGTGTGTGTGTGTGCGTGGTGTGTGTGTGTGTGTGTGTGTGTGTGTGTAAGTGCACACATGTGTTGGGGGGGTTTCTGGGGTTTGTTTTGTTTTTTTGTTTTGGCTTTTGTGTCACTCCCAGCTGTGTGCCCAGGGTTTACTCCTGGTTCTGTGCTCAGATATTGCTACTGGTAAGGTGCGGGAGACCACTTATGGTGCTGGGATCAAACTGCAAGCCAAGCACCTTAAACCTGAATTTTTTCCAGCCCAACAAGATCATCTTTTATGAAACATTGATCTGATCCTCTCTTTCCCCAAATGACTTGTCCCTGCACTCAGAATAAAATGTTAACCACCCCCTTTTTTTTTTTTTTGTGTCGGCTATGCTCAGGGATTCCTCTTGGCTATGCATGCAGGAATTACTCATGGCAATACTAGGGAACCATGTGATATGCTGGGGATCAAGCCTGGGTTGGCTGCATGCAAGGCAAACTCCGTACCTGCTGTACTATCACTCTGATCCTAAAATGTGAACTCTTTACATGGCTTACAGATTCCACTGATTGCCTCCCTATCCAAGCCTGTCTCAGTCTCAATCAACATTCACACTAGATTTCTTTCAGCAACAACCATGAAGGCCATCATCCCGCCTCCATACTTCCCCAGGTCTTATTCTCCAGGACTTAGCTTTTAAATGAGAACCTGCCATAGAGGCAGGCTAGGGGAGAAGGAAGGAAGGAAGGAAGGAAGGAAGGAAGGAAGGAAGGAAGGAAGGAAGGAAGGAAGGAAGGAAGGAAGGAAGGAAGGAAGGAGAAGGAAGGAAGGAAGGAAGGAAGGAAGGAAGGAAAGGAAGGAAGGAAGGAAGGAAGGAAGGAAGGAAGGAAGGAGGAAGGAAGGAAGGAAGGACAAAAATCATTGTGAAGCATAAAAATTTGTGTAAAGCAGAGAAAGAGAAGATGCCACATCAGGGATGAAGCCCAGTGGTAGAGCCCTTGCATGTGTGAGACCCTTGGTTTGATCCTTACCATGAGAGAGAGGGGGAGAGAGGGGACAGGTAAAGGTAGTGAGAAAGGTTTATCTGGGTAACCTTCCTTCCCTCCTTCCCTCCTTCCTTCCTCCCCTCCTTCCCTCCTTCCTTCCTTCCTTCCCTCCTTCCCTCCTTCCTCCTCCTTCCTTCCTTCCTTCCTTCCCTCCTTCCCTCCTTCCTTCCTTCCTTCCTTCCCTCCTTCCCTCCTTCCTTCCTTCCTCCCTTCCTTCCTTCCTTTCCTCCTTCCTCCTTCCTTCCTTCCCTCCTTCTTTCCTCTTTCTTTTTCCTTCCTTCCTTCCTTTCTTCCTTCCTTCCTTCCTTCCTTCCTTCCTTCCTTCCTTCCTTCCTTCCTCCTTCCTTCCTTCCTTCCTTCCTTCCTCTTCCTTCCTTCCTTCCTTCCTTCCTTCCTTCCTTCCTTCCTTCCTTCCTTCCTTCCTTCCTTCCTTCCTTCCTTCCTTTCTTCCTTTCTTCCCTCCCTTAGCCTACTTCCTTCCTTCCCCCTTGTCTACCCCCTCCATTCCCCCACCCCCCTCCTGTTGTTTGTCTTTTGGGCCTACTGACTGGTGCTCAGGAGCTACTCCAGACTCTGAGCTCGAGTACCATGAGTGCAGGAATCAAACCCAGGTACTTTATGTGAAGTATGAGCTGCAGCCCCCCCCCCCCCCTTCCTTCCTTTCTAATTTCCTTGTTCATCTGCTCTTCTAGAGCCTTTAGGAAAGGGATGCGTCGTTTTATTCTCTCCTGAGATGCCAGGACCAAACACATCAGGTTAGGTGCTCAGTAAATATCCCCTGTAATCAGGCTACTTTAGTGATATTCTCAGCCAGCCCTGACCTCACATGACATGCCTGACTGCAGTGCTCATGGCCCTTGGCTGAACGGGGACTGAGGTGGATGAGAGGGGCATCTGTGATGGGCTTCTGCCACTCATTCCTGCCAATGGTGACCATGTAGGCCCAGGGTTGATGGCTCTCCCATGTTTGAGAGACACAGACTATCTAGATTTTGTGTGATTTTAAAACGCTTGGCAACTAAATTAAACAAAACTTAAAAAAAAAAGAAAAGAAAAAAATTATATCGAACCCTCTGGGAGGCCAAACAAAACGCATAACACATCTGTGGGCTGGATCCAGCCTGAGGGCTGCCGGTTTGCAACCTCTGCTGAAATCCAGATGGACCGAATCTTGGCCTACCAACCCCCTTCACCTTATCAAAGACAGCGCTGAGGTTAGATGTGGTTTGGATTATCCATGTTTTCTAAGAAAAGATAGTCCTTTGAACTATGAATTTGACTCTGGACTTCAAGGGCTTGGGCCCAGGGACCGGAAAGATTGAGCCACACTGCCGTTCCCTGCGCCCTTCACGGGAGCTGGGCAAGCCGCGGTGTGCAGGAGTGCAGCGGAGTGCTGCGGCCAGGGAGAGAGCCTGGCTCAGGTCACAGTGCTGCGGCCAGTCCCACTGCCCCCACTTTCTTGCCGAACACTCTCTGCCCTTAAGTATCCAGCTTCCCGCCTCACCTCTGCTCACTTCCCCATCAATTTCCTGCTGCTGAAAAACCTGCTCCACCCCAAGTGCACTCCCCCCCCCCCACGCCCTGTCCGGTCCTCCTCCTTCGGGAGTAGGTTTCCATCCTGCCAGCTAGCTCCCCTCTCCAGCACAGGGATGCCCAAATGTGAGCAAGTACAGTGTGCGAAGCACAGAATCAATGATTTTGTGGGGATTTATTTTACTGTGCCTGGGTTGGCCCGCATTTCTCCATCTATCCATCCATTGTGTATTTACTTCCTTTTTGGGGGTTTTGAGCGACACCCAGACATACTCAGGGCTTACTCCTCACTGCCTGCACTCAGGGGCCCACATGTGATGCTGGGATCAAATCCAGGTTGACCCCATGCACGGCAGGCACCTGTCCGTGCTGCAGTATCTCTCCAGGGCCCCATTCATTTTCTTTTCTGATTAATTGCAAAATAAATTGCTAATATCAATATGCCTTTCTATGATTAAATTATAGAATGTTGATACTCAATGTTGATATTCAATTCTGATAATAATTGCATGTGGGAGGCCTGGGTTCCATCCCCAGCATTCAGTATTTGTTAATAGTCTCTATTTTTGAAATAAAACTTTCTTTCAGGATAGATAATAGAGGAGATAAGTCATTCTGGTCCAAATCCTGGGCACTGCACATGCTTCTCCTAGCACATGGTCACTTCTGAGCAGAGCCAGGAATAGTCCCTGAGTACTACTGGATTTGGCCCAGGTCCACCCCCTACCCGCATTTACTTTCAATGGAATGCACAGGTTTGTTTATTTGCTTTGTCTTGGAGCCACACCCAGCGGTGCTCAGGGCTCTGCACTCAGTGATCATTCCTGGTAGCCTCAGGGTACCATATGGTGTGCAGGGATGGAACCCAGGTCAGCTACATGCAAGGCAAGTGCCCTACCCATTGTACTATCTGACCCTACCGTTAAGCGTATGTTCTCCCAAGAGCAGTGAGCCCTGTCACGCCGCACCAGAATGCTCTCAGAAACTCTTAGTCACAGCTGAAGATGGGAACCAGCCTGCTGCCAACCAACAGAAGAGAAAGCAAACATGGTATAGGATGCATGTGCAAATTCCTTAATTGGAGGAGTCTCAGTTGCATTGTACTGAGTGGATCCCTGCAGCAAAGAGTGCTCTGCATAATTTTATTGATATGACATTCAGGAACAAGTCAACTCATAAAGGAAAAATCATCCAACATTGCTTGCCTGAGCCTGGGAGACAGTACAACGGGGACAGTGCTTGTCTGCGCCAGAGAGACAGTACAATGGAGACCATGCTTGCCTTGCAAGTGGTGCATTTTTATTCTATCCCGGCACTTCATGTGATCCTCTGAGTACCACTAGGAGTGTCCCTTAAGCACTGAGCCAGGAGTAAGCCCTAAATACTGCCAGGTGCCCTCCCCAGAAAAAAATTAATTTTTAAAAAGCAAAACAAAAAGAACATATACTTGAAAAGAATATACAAGTGGAGATGTCGAGGTCAGAGCAGAAGCGTATGCCACCTGGTCTGGCTGAGGATCCATTTCATCTGATGATTCAATAAGCACAGTGGAGCTTCTGGGAGCCAGACAAGGCTGGGTGCGTGCAGAGAAGGAAACTCGCACCTTGCCTTCAGAGAGCTCTGTAGTGCAATGAGTGGGACAGCACTCAGGGGCCCCTCAGGCAATAGAGCAGGGCTCACTGTGTGCAGGAAGGGTTGGGGCGGTCTGCAGTGCCATCTGTCCTAGCATATGCCTGAGCATCCTGGGGGGTTTCATGCAGGAGGCGTGGCTGGAGCTGCATCTAGAAAGGGGGGGGACCGGACAAAAAAAAGGTGGATGTTAGACAAGAGGAAAACAGAGACAGGACAGGGCCGGGTGGATTCAGAAGACTCAGAGAAGGCCATTGGACTAGGCCAAATAGCTTTGGAGAGAAGCAGAGCATCAAACCCAGCTGCATGGGCCAGGGAAATGGCTCAAAGCATTGAGAGCGTTTCTGCATGTGGGAGGCCCCGTTCCATACTGCACCACACTGCTTCCTGTGTGCCATCAGGGAGACACTACTGAAATCTGGGGCTCCAGTCACGGATCAACAGCGACAGCTTCGACTTTGGGCACTTCTCCTTTCTCTCCTATGCCCTAGCGAGCTATTGACTTTATTCCCTCCCCCACCCCCAAATAAAATCCTCATAAAAACCCAGGCACAGCCACTGAATTTAAAAGTTCCTCAGAATCTCCAGAAAATCAGGTCATTCCAAAGCTGCTCTGGTGACGTCCCATTTCCCTCTGAGGTGCTCTGAGAGAGAACGCAAATTGTCTCTCATCCTGGGATATCAAGGGGTCAGTGACTTGGATTCCTTTTGTTTGTTTGTTTTTGTTTTTTTTTTTTTGGGGGGGTGGTCATACTCAGGCAATGCTCAGGGGTTTCTCCTGGCTCTGCACTCAGGAATTACTCCTGGCGGTGCTCGGGGGACCATATGGGATGCCGGGATCGAACCCAGGCCAGCACAGGCCAGCCACGTTCAAGGCAAACGCCCTACCTGCTGGGCTATCGCCCCGGCCCCAGTGACTTGGATTCTTATACCTTTCCCTACCCTCTCAGGTGGCAACTGAGAAGGCCCTGAGCTGGCCACAGGAAGCGGGGCAGGACGGCAGGGTGGGGCCAAAGGGCGTTCCCTGCGAGCACCTTTAGGGCTCCTGCCCCTTCCTCGGTGGACTGCTCTGTGGAACAACATGTTCTCGGGGCTCTGGCAGCAGCCACAGGATCCCCATGTGACAAGAAAAAACATGTGTTCCCTGTGCCTGGCTTCCCAGGAGGACAAACCACCTCTGACACATGTCGTGTCTCTGCTCCTTAGAATCATTGTAGCTTTTCCAGGCGTAGCAGGCAAAATCCTTATGGGCGCTTGGGCCTCTGACTCAGAATTCTGCCAAGACACTCACATGGCCTCAGGCGGGAGAAATCTGTTCAACAGCCCTAGCTGTGCTTACAATATACTGGGGTTGCCAACCTCTAAACGGGCAGCTCCGGCAGCTCAGTGAGACGGCAGGGCAGGCCATGCTAGAGGGGGAGGACGTAAGGACCTGCTCTCTGAGAAAGAACAAAGGCAGAAGCCCTAGGGGAATAGCCTAGCCTGGGGCAGGGGCTGTGCACCTGGTTTCTTTCTCGCTGGCATTAGGATGCCAGAGCAGGCTGAGAGAGTTCCTATAGATTCTTGGCAGATAAATGTAAGGTTTTACCCGACTGAATTATGTAGATAAGAAAGACAGAGTGGGTGGCTAGCTCACAGCCAGAGGGCCATGTATGAGAGACTCCAGGAGCTTTCTTTATTTCTTCTCCCCTGCATCTTCATCCTGAATGTTAGTGGTGGAGGGAGCCGCTCACCATGTTTGTTTGGCATTTCCTGTTTTAGCACTTAAAAGCTCCATGTCCCCAGAAACCTCAGTCCTGGCAAACCAAGAGGTTTGGTGATGCTATAAAGTGCAGAGGTCCTGGGGAACACTTCCTCCAAATAAACTTTAGTTGTGTATAGACCTGGTTAATAGAATTCTCAGAAGGGCAGGAGTGACAGTACAGTGGGTGGGGTGTTTACCTTGCATGTGGTCAACCCCAGTTGATTCCTGCCACTGCATATGGTTCTCTGAGCCCCTCCAGGGGTAATCTCTTAGCACAGAGCCGGGAGTAAGCCCTGAGCACAGCCGGGTGTGACCCAAAAACCCAAACCAAACCAAAACAAAGCAAAACCAAAAAAAACCCCAAAACAAATAAAATGAACTCTCAGAGGTCTCTGTTGACAGCTCACAACCAAACCAAGTCCAGAGCCACCTCCCTATACAACCAGGGTGGCCAAGAGCCTCCCAGCAAACAGTTCTTTCCCCGCTAGACTGTTTGGGGAGCCCTGGAGACAGTCCCTCTGGCCCAGGAGACAAGACACAGAGAGTCAAGGCCGCGAATTTTAGCCATCGAGCATTTGTAGACCAGCAACCACAGTCCCTGATGAGTTCAAGGCTCGTAAATGACCCTGTGATTTGCTCACTTCAGAGGGAGTGAGTGGTGGGAACAGTGAGCTGTCTCTGGCCTGACGGTAGGAAGTGGGTCTGCTCAAGCCCTGGTCTGGGTGAACAGAATATCCCTTCCCCTTCCACCGAGGAGAAAAGATGGTTGTGGAGATCTCTCAGCAATATGAGGTGTTTTTTTCAGGGTGAGGGGGTGAGTTGGCAGATTGGGACCACCCGGACTGGCTCTGTCTTGGCGATACTGGCTCTGCCAGTACCACATGAGGTACTGGTGATCAAACCAGGGTTTATCACATGCTAGACAAGATAGAGTGCTCTTTCTCCAGCCTGGACAACTTTCCTATGGAGAAATTCACTCTGTTGTGTGTTCATGCCCTGTGGTGAGATGGGAAACTGCTGAGAGTCTTGTCCCGAGGAGCGCGTTTTGTCCTCCAAATGTATTGTTCTTCAGAAGACCTCAGGGGAGCCAGGGCTGCTCTCTTGAACCAGCTTTCCTGAGATGAGACATTTGGGGTTGTCCTATTCTGCGTGTCAGGCCAAATTATGAGGAACATTCTATAGTGTAAACACCTCCATGTCAGACTCAATATTCTCGCGATTTCCTGCCATCTTTGTCCCACCCTGGCCTGACATACAACAATGCACCATTGATGGAATTGTCCGTCGAGGATGTGAAGCTGAACTCAGAACTGACGGCTCTCAGCCGTGGGCATCTGTCCTCTGTCTGTGGGAGCCAAGACATACAATGTGTTCTTCATTACCAATCACACAGGGGTCTGAGTTACAAGGAAATAATTCAATCTAGCAGGCTAGGATGAAATTGCCAACCAACAGAACAATTTATGAGATCATCTCAACCTGGATAAGAAATTAATTCCATACACAATAACTCATCACAGACCACCTTGTTCAATTTTTTCCTAGTAATAGGATCTTCCTGCTATCACTGATGTTCCAGATAAAATATAAACAATACAGCCATTATGCTAGATTTTGTAATTATTTAAATTATTTAAGTAGCTGTATCAGTATTGCATGTTTTGGATGTTATGTGATTACTGCTTTGTTTTCTGGCTACATCAGTCTGTGCATAGGTCTTACTCCTGGCTCTGTGCTTAGGGGTCATTCCTGGTTCCACCTGGGGTACCATGATCAAACAAGTGTCAGCTGCATGCAAGACACGTGCATTAACCCTATATAATCTCTCAGGCTTCAATATTGTGAATTTTAAGTAAATTTTGCCTGTTATAAATTAATTTGTTGAGATAGATACATAGAACAATAGGTAAAGTGATTGTCTTGAATTTAACCAACCTAGCTTTGACCCCCTGGGGCTCCATATGGTCCCCTGAGTCCCACCAGGAGTGATCCCTGAGCACAGAGCCAGGGTCAGCGGTGAACAAAGCTGAGTGTGATCCCAAAACAAAACAAAGAAATGAATTTGCTTCAGGACAGGGAGAATCTAAGCATTCTTTTCCCTTTCCATTTCCTTCCCTGCCCTTCACTGTCCTTCCCTTTCCTGCCCTTCCTTCTGGCCACGAAGTTGTGATGATAAGGAATCTCACACACTGTTGGTGGTGGCTTGCTGGGGGGAGGGGTTGGTATCACACTTCCAGTTGTGATGCTTGCACATTGTTGTCTGTAGTGTGGTCATAAATCAGTAGTGCAGCTGAGATGACACACAGCTGAATGGCCAGGACCTCGTTCTATGTATGCAGATGGCAGGGGGCTCAACTCATGGCCTTCAACTAGCAAAGCAGGTGCCTTAGCCACTGAGCCATCTCCTGGTCCTCTACACATTAAAAAAATTATCACAACTCTGTAAGAAAGGTGGAGTTTTGTCCATGTAGCTGAACCAGAACTTCCTGAGGCACTCTAATTTCAAACTCAAAGATCTGCTTTATTGAACCCTACTCTGGGGACCCATGAGTCAAAAAAGGAATGTGTTTCTGGGTTTTGTTATTCTTGACCTGCCTTGCAAGTTTCAGAATCCAAAAACAAGTCATGGTCCCTGGCCTTGAGGAGCTTACAGTTGAGCTTATCAGAGAAAATTAATATAGATGAAGTAACAGCAAAGAGTATAAGATACATACCATGGTACCCCGAGCTCAAGCCCAATGTCAGAGTTTAGAGCAGGCTGTAGAACTGAGGAGATTCACAGAGCACCACAAGGCCCTGGAGACCTGGAGTGGTGCTGATTAAAGCCACAGCTACACAGTTACCATGATCAAGTATCATATCATATAACTAAAATCAGCCCTCAATGCAAGAAGAATGGAGCGTATCCACGAAGGCCCTCTTGGCACCTGGCCCTCTCCTATGGAGACTGACTGGGGAAAAAAACTCTGGAGTGCTGGAAACCACCTGTGTTAAAATGCTCCCCTGCTTCAAGTGGTTCTGTGAACTCATTAGAGAAGATCTGTTCCCCCGTCCATCTGTGCCTCTGGCCCCTGCCTGAGACATCCCCTCTACTGTAGAAACCTCTGAAAGGGGGACAGCGAGAGAAAATGGAGATATCCTATCTGGTTGGCTACTCATAGGAATTGTGGGAAGATACCGTAACAGAGATGTGTGCTTAGCCAAGAGAATAGGAAATGATCAAGCTTTTGCCTGTTTGCTCTGGCAACTGAGTTAGAGCCAATCGGCAAATACAAAGGCAAACTTACCTATTACAATCTATGGTCTAACAAACCATTCCAAAATGTAGAGACTATAACCAGCAACGTGTGTGTGTTATTTCTCACAGCTGTGAGTAGACTGGTGGCCAGATGAGAGGGGGCAGCTCTTCTCTGTGTTGAAGCTTGAGCTATGTATCGGGCAACATCCAAGGCGACCCACTCATATGGGCGGCGATTTCTGCTGCTATCAAACTTGGGACTCAGCTAAGACTGATGGACAAAATGCTTACTCATGTCGATATATACACATATACATATATGACTGTTAAGGTTTGGACCCAACCCATGAAGGTTGGGTTCCCAAAGTGAGAGGTAGAAGAGAGAGTGGCCCAATGGGGACTAAGCAGAAGGCTGGACCAAAAGACCACACCTGGTGTTAACACAGTGTCACATCCACCAGAGTGTATTGATTTAGCAATGACAGGGCCAGCCCAGTCTCAGGGACAAGAAAATAGATTCCAATTAAATAATAATTAATTACTAATTAAATAAATAAATCCCAAACCTTGTTGTATTTCACCCACGATTAAAACCTAACCTGACATAAGTCAAAACACAAGTCAGTTTGCACCTCACAAGCCTTCAACTCATCACTTTGGTTGCCTGCAAGGCTCTTGCAAAGAATCCCCATGTAGGGTGATTTCAAAGCGGCACTGACGCCAGTGCCCTCTGCTTTATGGTATTGCTCTGAATGTAGGACATCTGCTGATGGTAATTACAAGCAGGCAGAGCCATACTGGAAGCCCACCAAAGTCCACCAGAGTGATAGGCAACTTCCAGCCAAGAGGGGCTTCTGACGGGAGCCCCTCCAGGGAGCAGCTTCTGCAGGTCAGCACCCAGAGCCTGGGCAGGGCACTCCATTTTCACGGTCACTCAGCATTACTCGGCATTCTCTGACCACACTCACCATCGAGCAGGAGGACCCAACTGAGACTCATTAGCTTGCAAGTCACCCCCCCACCCCACATACACACATACATACTTCCTCCTTCCACTGGCACTCACAGCACCCAAGCAGGCACCCTCTCTGGAGGGAGAGGACAGATTACTGACAACAGAGCCCTCTTTGATCACATTTTTTAGACACACATGACCAAATAGCTCGCTAAGCAATTTTAGTCTCTGTCTCCTACAGTGTAGTAGTACGCTTAGTACTTCGCTTGAGGAGCAATTTAGCCACAGTCCCAGGCGTTTTCAGCCCTTTTCCTGGCAGGACTCTCAGTGGTTACCCATAACTTACCAATGCCAGACTGTAAGATGCTTTTCCTGACCTTTCTTCTCACTCACTTCCCTCTCTGAGACAAATGATCACCTCTCCTCTTCTAATCATCTTTTTTTTTTTTTTTTTTTTAGGGGATGGGGCTCACTCCTGGCTCTGTGCTCATGGTTCTCTCCAAGAAGCCATATGAGGTGCCAGGGATCAAACCCAGGTAATTTGTTAGCAGTGCAAGTTCCTTACCCGCTGTGCTACCTCTCTGGACCCTGACTGTTTCATACACCTGTGATTTCCCCTAGAGCTTTGGCCTGATTAATCCGTGTCATTTACGCCTTTCATGGAGCTGCTTCCCAAGCATTTGCCCATGGCCTTTTGCTTTTACTCCACAGGATATGGGAATCTTCTCTTTGGGATATATTTTTGAGGAGTTGGTGGGATGGGGTAAAGGAGCACAGGATTCTGTGCTTTCGAGCTCATCTCAGCAGTACTCAGGGATTCTACAGTACCGAGGTCAAATTGGAGTTGGCTGCATGCAAGGCAAGTACTTTAACCCTTATGCTACCTCTAACCATTGGGAAGTTTCTTAATCCACCGTGGCCATGTCACTGATTACACTCATGGCTTACTGCTCCCAAATACTTTCTCTTCCACTTAGATATCTCCTCTGATCTCTGAAACTATACCTTCAGTGAGAGGTTCAGCCTCCATCTCTGGCTGTCCTATAGCATGCAAGAGTCACCAAGCCCAGAATCTAACTCATCACCACCTTGCTTTTCCCATGTATTCCTTATCTTAGTGAGTAATCCTTGCCCACACCAAGTCAGGCAGGGGCACTGAAGCCAGCCTGCATGGCTTCCCTCATTATGCCCTTACACCATGCAAAGATTAAGGCTATTGAGTCTATCTGCTTTACACTTCCTGTTCTCCTGCCTTTGCCTCTTGCCCTCTGGCAGCCTCTGGTGACCTCAACACTGTTGCAAACAGTTTTTATTATGTGGCATTTTCTGCGCCTCTACTGCTCTTTTCAGGGTGGTACACAAAGAAATAATGTCAAAGGACCATTGTAGTGAGGCTACTCCTTGTAACCAGAGGAAGGCTAAGCTGCTGTTCCCACACTGATTCTGTAGGACAGGGATACTCATAGTGCTTCTCTTTCCCTCCAAGAAATTAACCCAACAAAAGTTCATTCTCTGGGCTTGGAAGAACTCAGTGTTAGAGAACTTGGTGCCTACTCTGCCAGCTGAAAGCGCCAGGTTCAATCCCCAACGCTGCCCAACATACTAGAGGCACCACACAGTCATGCTCCCACCTGAGTGAGCACTGCCACAGAAGGGCATAAGTCCTGGCTAGCACCACAGCCAGGCACTACAAACTTGGCAACCAAGTGTGTGCAGTGAGCTCAGTCATCTTGACGACAATGGGAGGGAGGGGAAACACCAGCCCCAGCTGGAGTCAGCCCTGTTGCCCACTGAGGCCATGTGTTCCGTTCTGGGTCACGGCAGGTTTCATCGACCATCTTGCACTGGTTTTCTGAGGAGTGTACAACAGGATGGAGAGCCAGAGATGTGTGGGGTATGTGTAATCCCTTTGCCATGAATAATTCTCTCTGTGGGTCATTCTCACCAAGCGAGTCCCTAGGAGCACCAGGAGCTACGTGCAGGTGGCTCTGTGGGCCCCATCCCTACCAAATCCTATTGTCTGCTCAGTGCCCGGAAGCTTCCTGTCTATGTTCCTTGCCCCCAGGTGTGTGTGACCCTGCATTTTCAGCTAAGGTGCATCTGTGTGTATGTTTTATAATGGCAGTTAGGAAACCAGAATCCCACGATTTGAAACAAGGCTCTGTCTTATTCATCTCAGCCTCTTTTTCTTCTCAGCGCTTAGTCATAGTATCTGGGACATACGAGTTAATTAATACTAATTGATTAATTCATCAATTGGCTGTAGGTCAATAATAACACATGCTTTAGAATTATACTGTGTCCCAGATAGTTCAAGACATTTGAAATGCTTTGTTCATAATATTCATTGTTTCATCAGTCACACCCAGGGGTGCTGAGTGGGGGGTGGGGTGGGCTGGGGGGGTAGCATACAGGGCCAAGGAATACACTTGGAGCCCCAATATGCTAGGCAAGTACTCTAATACTTGGGCCATAGCCCTGGCCCTCATAAACAAACTTATCTAACCCATATAAGAATACTGATTTTCTCACATTCTAGTTGGAAAAAAAGTGAAATAAGGTGACTTTCTTAAACATGTCTGGGGAATTTGTGTAGGTAGGAGTTGAATTTCTTTTTAAGAATCCTCCCAGGCAGTGTTCCAAGTAGTATTCAGAAGGTGTCTGTGAAGGATACCCACAACCAGACCAATGACTCAATGTGAGGGTCCAAGGTGAGGTGCTCTCTGGGTCCTGCAGTGCCAGGAACACCTGGGCCACCCTAGTGGTGCTCAGGGACCTCCAGGGCCATGTTCAGGAGTGAATGGAGGACCATGTGCCTGCCAGGGATTAAACCTGGGTTGAACCATACTAAGCTTGAGTCTTAACCCTGTCCCAGCCCCAAGGATCCCAACACTTAGCCGTGAACAACCTTGCTTTCTCAGGAAACAGTAGTTAGGAATATTGTTGTTTGTAAGAACAGTAGTTATGGAGTTCACCATGCCTCACAAAGTCTCAACTTCTGTGGAGATTTACCCCAGAAAAAAAAGGAAATGTGCAAACTGAATTCCTATAACACTTCAGTGGTAGTTCATCAGTCAGAGTCTTGACTATTAGACTGAATTTCCCCACAAAGGCCTCTGGTCCAACAGGGAGATGAAATGACAAGAGACTTAGAGAAAAATGCAAGGATATAAAAATACGTATACTTTACCAGGAATTGGTTTCATCTTCTCTGCTACAACGACCAGAGGCCTTTGAGGATAGGTTCCTTACTTTAAGCCTCACTGGGTTCTTTTCGATGACTAACTTGAGCCTGGAGTGCCTATCAGTATTTCCTAATGGCTAGATTAGGATTGTTAATGCTGGAAATTAGCAGCAAAATATGTTCGGTTAAATATTTTTAGGTCAGGAATATTGTCTCTGCCAAAGACAAATTGTGTTTTCTTAATGCTGAGCACTTGTGTTTTAGTTTGGGAATTGTTCTTAGTTGTGCTCAGAACACCATGTGGTGCCTCGGCAGGATCCAGAGGCTCCCACACACTAAGTGAGTTCCCCAGCCCTTCAAGTTGGCCTTGAAATGAACACTTGAAAAGCTGGTGTGCCTACTGTTATAACAACACTGGAAGAAACACTGGTTCCAGACATAAAAAGAGAAAACTTCTGAGAGACATAACCCAGAACGCTACCGTCTCCCTATAGTTACATCCACGCCTGATCTTTATCAAAGCTGGGAATGTGATCATCATCTTAAGTAAGTGAGAAGGGATCAACTTCCTTCCCTGCAAAGAATGAGGAGCGCCAGTGGTAAAACACTGAAAAATTACTACCCAGGTCAAAGATTTAAGGGTAGGCTTAAGAGGAAACGGAAGATTTTGACAGCTCATTCCTAAAACTAAGATGAAGGCATTTAAAGACTTACCTTTAAATCAGGGAACACTTAGTCTGTTCCAGTCACGAGAGTCTTCTTTAGAACTTTCCATTTCCTCATTCTTCTCCTCGGGAAATTGACTTCTTCACACACTTTACATTTGAGTCCAAAATTTTCCCCCTCAATAGCCACGTCTCCTCCCTTGTTTGGGCACATTGGAATACTTAGGAGTAAAGTGTGATACAAAAGTTAGCTCAAGACTGTCTCCATCTCTCCGCATTCTAAGAATCATAAAGCCCTTCACAGTTAAAATCTACCTGGGATAACAAAGTCGGGAAGTGGGCTTTGGTCTTCTGGTTCTGAAAAAAAATCATCGAGGATGAATGAAAACACTGCTGTCTACATTTTTATTATTTGTGCTGAAGAGAGAAAAAATGGGGTTTTTAAAAATATTCTAATTTGGAATCACTGGGAAGTTTTTCCTAAGTAGTTTTATGACTCACTTTGGTTAATTGTGTGGTTCATCAGAGCCTCAAAACGAAAGACCAAAGGGATTTAACAAAACCAAACAAAATAATACAGTCTTCATAAACGTGAGGCCAATCTACAACATTTGGGAAACAATTACTCAGTTATTTACGTTGCGCTATTTATATTTAAAGTCAGCACCAGACTATGATGAACCTGTTTCCAGGGAAGTGGTTGAGGCATATACCTACTGGGCTGTGTCTGCAATGCTTTCTTCTCTGATGACGTCTCCTGCCTGCTCCGTACAGACAGCTTCGCACCTACTTTATTTGTTCAGTGTGGGTCAGGGACAGCCTTGGTCTAAGTTAGGTTGATTGGGAATTCCTTTTACCAGTTACCTGATGTGTGTGCTTGAGAAGCTAGAGCTGGTATGGAGAGAGAAATGACTCACAGTCAGGGAGGAAGGGATGGAGAGAGACAGAGAAGAGTTTCTGGACTTCGGATTCCAGTCCCCATCAGAATTTCTGTCCTGGGACTCTGGACAAAAACCCCTTGTAGCTTTATAACAAATCTCTAATATCTGGCTTGAATAGGTTTTTATATCTTATAATCAAAATAGTTCAATGGGCTGAGCTTTGCATGTGAGATGTTGGCTTTAATCACCAGCACTGTATAGGACCCAAAGCATTGCCACGAGTTACCACTGAACACAGAAGTGGGGCACTGCTGGGTGTGACCTTCCACACAGACTGTAGCACCCCTGACCTCCAGCAAGCAGAGCCCCGGCAGAGCCTGGCAAGCTAAGCATGGTGTATTCAATATGCCAAAAACTGTAACAATAATGGACTTCATTCCCAATGAATGGAGATGTTACTGGTGCCCACTCGAGCAAACTGATGAACAATGGGAAGACAAGTGATACAAGTGAAGTGAATCAAAATAGTCCTCATTCATAGGAGCAGTGTTTTCCTTGTAGGTATTTGAATGGAAGTTTCTCAGGACCTGGAGAGATAATATAGGGGTTAAGGCACTTGTTTGGCATGGGTTTGTTGTCCCCAGTTCTATCCCAGGCACCACACATGATCCCCTGAGTACTGCCAAAAGTGATTCTTGAGTGCAGAGCCAGGAGAAATCCCTGAGCACCACTAGGTGTAGCCCAGGCTTCTCCCACCCCTGGCAAATTCATGTATTAGAGAAAAGATTTGATTATAAGTATTCCAATAGTAAAAGGAATACTAATGGTAATATAAAAAATGGGGGAGGGGGTGGCAGGCCTCCAGAGCAGGGTCTTGGGGCTCTTCTGGAAATCCTTGATGGGGAGCTCAAGGGTCAGAGCAGGCTCCAGTGCATGAACCTTAACCTTCCTGCGCTCTGGCTCCAGTAATACCACTTTAAATCTAAAACTTTTAGCAGTCATAACTTTATAGAGAGAAAGATGAGACCCAGAAAGTTAATGCCTTTCTAAAGTCAGTTCTGTTTCTGAAAGAGGTCTCTGTTCTCTTCACTTTGAGGCCACAATTCTTTAACACCCATGGACTGTGGCTGAAACATTGTATTGATCATGGCCTTATATGTACACTTTAAAAAGCAGATGATAGACTCCCCTATATTTTGTTATTGCTGTGGGGACTACACCCAGCAGCGCTGGCGGGAGCGAACAGGCTCCCACATACAAGGCCTTTGCTCTACTACCTAAGCCACATCCCAGCCTCCCCTGACTATTCTTATGCCTGTTCCAAATAGGGGTGAAAAGCAAAAATTTGAAAAAGTTAAGTGGCTTCACCAAGGCTGACATGAATAGAAGAACACGAAGTTCAATCACTGGTTAAAAGACACAATCCACCAGGCTACGTTTATCTGCCTCAATCACTTTTGACTCAGCAGTGCTGGCAAATGTATCATGGCAGGGTTTTTCAAGAACACTGATCTAGTCAACAAACATTTGTTAAGTACTTACCATAAGAAAGTGGGCATTGTTTCTGAATGAATGGTGATGAATCAATCATCACTGATGCAATGAGGAATCAATCTGATGTCCATTCTAAGTTTGGGTGAGCTTTCAGAGCATCGTATCTAGTTTATCCAGTGGGATGGGTGAGAGGGTGATTGATCAGCGTGTTTGAAGTGTGTGGAAGGAGGTGAGATAAGATATAGATGGTGCCACAATAAAGGAGAAATGGCTTTTGGACAGTGTTACCAGAATCCAGCACGGGGTCCAAAACAGTGAGTTGAGTGGAGACGGCATTTCTGACTGAAATAAGTGGCCAGAGGAATGAGTCACATACCGTGGTTTCTAATAGGAAATGCTGGGCTCCTCACGCTCACTTCCTTGCCTGCCTTCCCCACTCACTAGAATGTGGGCTCTTTAGGTGGAGGAGTTCCTTGTTTATTTACCAAATTCCCTGCATACATCAGCTTATGCTGGGGATGGAGCCCAGGAAGCTGTTGGTGATATGGAGAGGTGAGAACAAGGAGAAAGCTTCCGTAAGGCAACTTTTAAAGGAGTCTTGACAATAAGTGGAATTTGGGTAGTATCTGTCAGAAATAAATGTTTGAATTTGACCAAATCTAAGAAGTCTTTGCTTTGAACCAAATAGTAGAATCTTTCTCCTCATTATGGAAGCCTGGAAATGCATCTGGAGAACTTGGAATTAAATCTGGTAGAATATGGAGGTATAGATATGCAGAAATGACACGTGGGGAGCAGGAGACGGGCCTCTAACAAAATCCTTTGAAGTGAGGGGCTTGCATCTGTCACGTTTTTATTAAGAGTTGCCACAGTCCACCGGGGGCTGAAGTTATAATTATTTTATTAATAGTAATTCTCATGTTTGACTATTTCTATGTTACATAAGTAGTGAAAATTAAAACTTATTTGTTCTTCATGTTTACCCCTATGACAGATCATTCTCTTGTCCATTTATTCACTACCAAGGGTCTTGATATCAGATACCAACATTATGGTGTGATAAATTAAAGAAGATCCCAAATAATCCACATATGATTTGGTCTTTAAAACTAATTGACTCTACAAGAAAATCTGTTAAATTTCCTATCATCTTTGCTCATAATGATATATGTGGAGATTAAGAGGTACAAAATTAGCACTGATAACTCAACCAGAGCAGAGTTTAAACACTAGTCAGTGGGTCTGGGCACCATTTCCAAGGCTGCGTGAAGAGTCCTGAGCCTTTATATATAAGCCTTTGTAAATAATAAGTTTTTTAAGTCATCTGCTTTAATTTGATGACTCAGGAAGTGGGTCAAAGCTGTCAACAACAACAAAACTACTACTGAGGATGTCTGCTGGTGAGGTGAATGATTTCTCAGAGCAGTCCCCCAGTCAAGGAAAGAAGTACCCCTGAGACAGCCCGTGAGGCCTGGGCGCTCCTGTTGGGCCTCGGCGCTCCTGTTCCCCCAGTTTGGGCAAGTTGCACTGGAAGGGATCTTCAGAGTTTCAAAGCACAATATTATATTTCCAATTAAAACGTAAAAATACACCATTTTCATGAAACATATTGGCCTCAGCACCGGAAGGAACTACAAAGCCCCTTGCTGATTGAGAAAGGCTGAAAGCAGACACTGTAATTGATAAAGGAGATAAGTCAATCTGTGTCCTTTAAAGAATAATGAGTTCCATTTTTCATCCAAAAGATCTCCTGGTGCTGAAGAAACATTCTTTCAATAAATCTACCTAATGGTTTCCCCTCCATGATATATAACATTGAGCTTTGGAACCGAGCAGACCTTTGGCACCCACCATTTGCATTGCTAATGAATCCCCCAGAAAATTCCAAAGACTCCCAGGACGCTTGCTGCTGCATTAAATATCCCCCTGGATAAGCATGCCAGTAGGTGGGATGCAATTTTGCCTAGAGTCTAGCCCTAAATGTAAGCTCTTACACAGGGAGCACTCTGGGCTGTGGAGGGACCACCTCTGCCGCGCTGACAATGAGTTCTGACAGCCAGCTCCAGAGTCAAATGCTTCAGATACTTGAGTTGTGAGAACTGATTAAGTTTGTTTGTTCCCCGAGCTCATCACTCTCCCGCAGGCCCGGAGGCCTTGGTGTGATTTGCTCTCTGGGCTGTGAGAGGTGGTCTGTGTTTATTGCCTTTGGTAAAGGGACTCTCAGCTTTCATGATCCTGCCTGAGGCTGGCCCACCTGCCCCTTGCAGGGTCTCAGCCTCAGCTGATGAAGGCGGCGGGGAGAAAGGATACCAGTCCCCTTAAAACATTCCAAAGGAATGATTTAGGGCACACAGGGCCTTTGGACAGCAAGACTTTATTCTTCCTCTGGTCTCACCTTTGTGAACCTCCGCATTACCCAGGCGACTATGATTTCCACAAGGTCCCGCAGCTTTCTGTAACCAAACCTATTTCCTCCAAGGGCACCTAGCCTTCCCCATCCTGGCTGACTTCCCCCACATGGGAATCATTAAAAACAACCCCCAAGTTATTTCCTTGTGTTGCTGTTTGTTTATTCTCCAGTCGCGTGTGAGTCAGCCAGATCATGATTTGCAGTGGTTTGGCTTGTGAAATCTTACATAATTATATTCTATTGTCGCATTGGGTCGAGCAGTTAGATCATATAGTGTTTTCTCATTGCACAATGTTTGCCAATCAATACGGAGAAAGCCTGAACAATGAGATGACGTTGGCAGGTCAGGAACTCAGCTCCTGGTTCAGTCACCTGGGAGGCCACTCTGCAGATTCATAGATATGGCCTGCGTCACGTGGCACCCAAGTCTTCCCTAATGTCCCTGCTATGCAGGATGACAAAGCTGGTCAGTGAGGGACGAGTTTCACTAATGTGACATTCAAGAGAGAGAGGGAATGAAAGAACAACAACGACAACATTTCACACAGAAACCAACCATTGTTTTTTACTGCATTTGCTACACACTGGATTCCAACATGCTGGCCCAGAGTGTGGCTGGCGACAAGCTGGTAAGACTTCCACGGCTCCTCCAACAGTTTTTCCCTTCCTCACCATATACATCATTTCTTTTGATCCTACTCACTGTCCCAGGCCAGAGGCAGTCATTGGAAACCCTCTTGTGCACAGTGAGTGGCCACAACACACGGATGGGGTGAATGTGACATCCACAACAAACGTGGAATCCAGGGCTATGGTTCAGGGAGGCCAGACGCCTCCTTCACAGGCAGTAGTGTGATGGCGCTCAAAACCCACAAGTGCTTTTCTTCTTTTGTAAATTCCCAGAGTATACTGAAACTAGTTGCGCCTGACATTATTTCTTATTTCTATCCAATACCTGACCTGATTTCAACCATGTTTACTTGGATAGGTCTTTGAGTAGCGCATCTTTAAGTTACTCATACTGATATGGATGAAGATTACAAACACCTGCATAAAAAGAGAAACTGTGACTCTATATGAAGACAACGACCATCACATTCCACAGCACATCAATTGGTTAATTTTTGAATCAAGCATTATTTAAAACAAGAGGAAGGGAGAAAGAGAGGAGAAGATAACTAAACACAAGCGCCACGAGGAAACAATCAGAACAACAGAACCAAAGCCAAGTTCTCTATTAATCATTTAAAAGTTTTAACTCTGTTTCTAACACTTTTCATTAATTGTTATTTTAAGCTCCAGTAGCAGGATCAGATTCCGGCTGCCTCTGGGCAATTGAGTTATGATCTGATCTCAAGTTCCAAGGGAAAAGCTCAGAGTTTTATTTTTCCCCAGTTGAATAAACAGTCCTATGTATATTATCTCTTGTGTTAGAATAGTGTTGTCTTCACATAAGACTCAAATAATGGTATTAGTCATTCATTTCCTTGAACACAGACACCCTCATGCGTGCTGACAGGTTTATAAGGATGCGGCGGCAGCTGTGGTGCTGGGAGCTGCTAGATGACCGGCTTTGATTTCTTGCAGTCCTGAGCGATGGAGCCCGGTGTGTCTGGTTAGTGTCCACGTTCTCTCCCAGATGCGGGGCTTGTCTGGAAGATTAATACATTAACAAGAGCTGAAGGTCCAGGGTTGCACGTCTTCAGACATGTTTATTAGCAGATGGCACACAGAATTCAAAGGTCACCACCAAAGTGACATTTTAAAGTGAAACAACAATATTTATGTTCAGATAGTCTACTGATGAGATCATGTGGAAATGGTTTTGATTAAATTAGCTTATAAATGGTTGCCAATCCATAGACTTAAGATGCTATGTCTATCTGAGAAATGTTCGCCTTTCTCAGGCTCTCACCTTCTAAATATTGATGACCAAGAGCTGTACGAGGGGTCTGTTTATTTAAGTGTAAGGTCAGTAAAATATTGTGGGTTCTTCCTAGGTTATTTTTTTTATTGTAAAAAGTTCCCCGTGCAGATTGTGAAATCTCACCTGCTCTTATCTGTTTTAAAAGAGTTTGGAATCTACTGTGAATTTTCCATATTTATAACCCACAATTGCTTAGGATTTTACTATAATGTGAATCTCTGGAGAGACCCCAACGTCAGGTCTTAGATAAGACCTCATACTCAGATCCTATGGAAACAAAAGCTGTGAGCTGGATTTCAGAAATATTGGTTTTAGCTGTGTTTTCCCTTTATTGCCCTTGGGAGCGCACTTGTGCCGATCTGTGCCTGTGTTTTATATACCACCGTACAAAAGGGACAGCCAAGGGAGGGACAGCCTCCCCTTCATTCTCCTGCCCAGTTTCACAGGCACTGTGAGCAAAGAGTTGTACCTCAGAAAACAGTTTGCCAGAGAATGCTCAACAGCACAAAGTGAAAAACAATCCTGTGTAACTGTTCAAGTGTCTTAGTCCACGAAACTCAAACACATTTCCAGCAAAGGCCTGGAAATCCCAAAGGAATATCAGAAAGTAGCAAAACATGCATAGACATATAGGAAATACGAAGATAAGGAAATGCATTAGTTCTCATTTATTCAGCAAATTGTGTATTGAACAGTTGTGTAGCGATAGCTATTTTTGTCTTCATTTTCTAAATAAATACTACTTTCTGAGTCTATTTCTGGCACAGTTACAATATCATACATGTAAGAATATGACAGAAAATGTACTCACTTTTCGAGAGAACCCTTTTCAATATTCATTGCGCCTTCCATTGGATCCAGTCCTTGTTCAGAAAATTGTTTCAAGGCACTTAAAGCTGCCTGAAAGTGAACACAAACACAAACAGGAGAGCCATGCATTGGCTTCAGTGTAATGGACAGATGCTTGTAAAACAGAAAAAAGCTGAGATACATAACAAAGAATTAAACTTTTCTTTTGTGTGTGTCTGGGGGAGGAGCAGAGGGGTCTAGCTAGTGCTCAGGACCCCCTGGAGCCCCCTGTTGATTCTCAGCCAATTGGTGAGTGGGTCAAGCCCAGAGCGGAGGAAAGTGTGCCTGCTCTGTGGTGCTCAGGGTTCAGGGATTCCCCAGGTCACCCCAGCAACCTCCAAGTGGTACTTGGAGAACCACGTGGTGCTGAGGAATCAAACGGGCCAGTCACATGCAAAGTGGATACTATCTCCTGGCTTGCAAAGACAATCATTTTTACTTGTCTAAATAAAGACTTCGGAGTGGAGTGGGGCAGTTGGGGGCCTATTTGAACCAATTATGTTTGAAAAGCTCAACTATCATGGGACCACATACGTATCATGAGTACTTAATGTTTTAGTGATTTGGAGTGGGGGCATGCAGGAGTGGGCTCCACACAGCTCAGGTCTTAGCCCTTTAGAGTGGGCATGCAGGAGTGTCTCCACACAGCTCAGGCCTTAGCCCTTTAGCCTTCTCCACGCTTTTGTGAAGTCATGTTTTATCTGTAAATGGGCTGTCTCAGACTAGGACTATGACTTTGCGTCCTCCTGTGCGAAAACCAGTGTCTCTTTCCAATGGGAGCATAAAGGTATGATTCCAGGCTCCACATAACGCCCCTGCAGCTACAAAAGCAGAGCTCCATTTGGGAGGGGGCCGGGCAGCGGCATGCAGAGGGCTGGGGAAACCCGCAGCAGGGCAGCAGAGCCATAGGCCGCTGGTGCGTGGGACGCTGAAGGCTGTTGACAGGCCGGTGGAGCCTCTTGGATAGCTGGGAGGCAACAAAAATGCACCGCTGATAAGATCTACATAACTTGTTGACACTCCCATGTGCGTTCCAAACTGTTTTCCTTAGAATAAGAATTTAGTTCTCCCGCCCCTTCCCCTTCCCCCGCCACCCCACATTCTACCTCTATTTAGAAGGGCTTTTGTGGAGTCTAGGAGAGGTGTGAGTCTGGGGTGGGGGTGACTCTCAGAGGTCCCCCTGGGTCACACACTGGTCATCTGTATCTTCTCAATGGCCTTTGAAAAGCAGCAAATTCTTGCAGTTTCCCCAACTCCGACCTGCACAGCCCCATTCAGAAGCTGTTATCCGCTTCATCCCCTTCACGTTTTTTTTTTTTTTTTAATTGCTGTTTTGGGGGTGGGGAGGGGGCGTGCCACACCAAGGAGATGCTGCAGGGGACCCTGGGATATTGGTCTCTGGCCCTTTCAATTAAAGAAAATATTACGTAATTTATCTTGTGATGTTGAAGTTCAAATTAATGGACATTTTAAAGCAGTTTTAGCAGGCAGTAGGCCAGGGTCCCATAGACTCTGCCCATCCCTACAGTTCCTTAGTGACTGGTGGCTGATCAGCCAGTATCACTCTATTGTCAGTACAGTTCTTAGTTCCTTTTATATCTTCTTTTTCTAGTTTATTTTACTTATTTTCAAATTATTTTTGCATTGCTAGAGATAAAAGCCAGGTCTCACACATGCAAGGCAAACACTCTACAATGTGTCCCAGCCCTGGTATCCACCCTTAGTGATGTGTCTTCTAGAAGACCGGAGGTCCACCATGACAATATCAACAGGATCATACAGACTCATTACTCTGCCCTAAAACTTCTTGTATCCACCTATTCATCCCCTTCTCCAGTTCAAATCTACATCCTAGCTGCCCTGGGCTTTTTCTCAGACTATAGTACTGTCTTCCCAGAAAGTCTCAGTCCACAGGGCGGAGCGATAGCCCAGCGGGTAGGGCATTTGCCTTGCATGCGGCCAGTCTGTGCCGGCCTGGGTTCAATCCCTGGCATCCCATATTGCCCCCGAGCACCGCCAGGAGTAATTCCTGAGTGCAGAGCCAGGAGAAACCCCTGAGCATTGCCAGGTGTGACCCAAAAAAAGCAAAAAAAAAAAAAAAGAAAAGAAAAGAAAAGAAAGAAAAAAAAAGAAGTCTCAGTCCAGAGGCTGGAGTAACAGCACAGCAGGTAGGGCGTTTGCCTTGCACACAGCCAACCTAGGCTTGATCACCGGCATCCAATCCCGAGCATCGCCAGGAGTAATTCCTGAGCGCAGAGTCACGAGTGACCCTGAGCATTGCCAGATATGACCCAAAAGCAAAAAGAAAGTAAGTCTCAGAGTCGGAACCATGCTCTGTGTAGTATTTTCTGAGACTCTTTCACTCACCACATGAAGGTTCCCTCATGTCATCTCATGACTTGAAACTTATCTGTTTTCCTGGTTGAGAATATGCTATCGGATGGCTAGGCCACCCGCTCCCCATTCACCTATCTATATGGTAGGATAACTTGTTCCCTTTCCAATTCCTGGTGATTATGAATAAGTCAGTAAGTCAGATCCTTGGGCAGACTTTTGTGTAGTTGACATAGAGTTGTTGGTTTTTTTTCCTCCTCCTTCATTTTTGGTTTTGTGTTTGACATTTAAAATTCACCACTCTGGTATCAGCTGAACGCATCAACACCTCCTTCTCTTTCCTCTAGACCCCTCTTGCCTTTGGCTCTTAAATCGGTCTCTTGAGTTCAGCAGTGTTATCCGGATGCCCCCACGTGTGTGCAGGCCTGGCTCGGGCAGAGAAGGTTCTGCATAGTCTCTTTTCCCTTGTTATCTAGAATGGGTTGTGGTGAGAGGTGAGCTCGCCTTGTTGATTCTGAAAAGCATTGGCTCTGTCCTTGGAAGACAGGCTGGGTGCATAGTATCAGCGTGGATACTAGGGCTGGGTGCAGCCATGGTAGAGCGTCTCATAGTATTCTGTCCCTGCACCCTCCCGTCACAACTGGTTCTTGATACTAAACGCACTGTCTCTGAATGTGCCACATTTCAGAACCAGGATAACAGATGCAGTTAATCAAGATGAAGTCATACTGTGGTTGGGTGGGTCCCTTAAACAATAAATGTCCCTATAAAATGTGGGAACTGTAGACACAGAAGAGACAGAGGAGAACACCATGTGAAGATGAAGGCAGAGAATGACCAGATGCCTTGGAAGCCAAGGGAATACCACAGTGTCCGCAAACTCCAGAAACTAGGAAGGTGCAATAGATCACTCAGTCCGTGAAAGGAGTCAGTCCTGCCAGTAGCCTGACCTTGAACCTCAAGTTTCCAGAAACATGAAAACATACATGTCAGTTAATCAAGTACCAGTTTGTGGTACTGTGTTTCAGCAACCCTCATAAGCCATGAGAGGTGATCATAATTCATAATTCTTCATTAAGGATGGCACTCTTTTAAACTCTTTAATGCTTCTTTCATTATTTTTTTTTCATTATGTTTTATTTTAAGGTGCTGGAAATTAAGCCCATTTTGATATCTTTGTATCATTAAAATTTTTTTCCCTCTAGAGAGGGTGACTGTGTTGGAATATTGCATGCATGAAACCCTATCATTAACAATATTGTAAATCGTGTTTCAAATAAAAAAATATTAAACAATTAAAATCAGCATTTACAGAAAAATCATAATATAGAGAAAAACGACTGAAAGTATTCATGGTCCCACCCACCATTCGCCACTTGCTGTATGTCTTCCAACATCTCTTCTGTCTCCTCCCCATAGCTGCACTTTATTTTATCTGGAGGAGAAGTGCATTTGGTCACATGTGGTGGCACTTTGGGTGACTGGCTGCATGTAAGCAAGTGACTTAGCCCCTATGCTAATTCTCCAGCCACACCCCAGCACTGTTCTGGAACCTGCTCTTCTCATTGACTTGAGCATTGCTCGAGCCAGACAGCATGCTAGGAACCTGTTTGCATGGCTCACGGTCACCTACACCTTCCTATGACCTGCTAGTAGCCAAGGCCTACTGATAGACATTGAGTCCATTTCTAATTTTTATTTTATTTATTTATCTATTATTAATATTTTTTTGCTGTGCTGGAAATTGAGCTCAGAACCTCACACTATGAGGCAGGTGCCCTACCCTGGAATCATAGTCCTGGTCTTCCAGTTCTGGTTTTTAGGCTATTAGCACTGTGCTGAGCTTGTGAATAGTTGTCATTGTGGACCACCCCAAGCACTTATTTTTTTTTTTTTTTGCTTTTGGGTCACACCGGCGATGCTCAGGGGTTTCTCCTGGCTCTGCACTCAGGAATCACTCCTGGCGGTGCTCGGAGGACCATATGGGATGCCGGGGATTGAACCCGGGCCAACACAGGCCGGCTGCATGCAAGGCAAATGCCCTACCGCTGGGCTATGGCTCCGGCCCTCCCAAGTACTTCTTTATGGAGAAATAAAGCAGGAGTTAAGGCACTTCCCTGGTATGTGGCTGAGCCTAGTTGAATCCCCAGCACCTGCATAAGGTCCTTCACTGAGTACCTTGGGAGCAACCCTCAAGCAGACCTGAGCACCGCCAAGTATGGCCCCACCTCCATCATCATCATCATCATCATCATCATCATCATCATCATCATCTTCATCCTCCTCATCCTCCTCCCTCATCATCATCATTTCTTTAGAATATTCCCTAGACTGAGTATTTGTGCCAAGAATGACATATTTTGAAGACACTAAATCCATTTTTACCTGCCTGCAGCAGTGAGGAGCATCTGCTTTTTGGAGGTATCTGCCAAGTCACCCTAGGAATCACTTGGAGGGTCTTGTCTGTTCTGTCATTTAATGGTCCACCTTATCTTTAATATGTCCATCCTAATACTTGCCTGATTTGAGAGTCTTAGCTTTAAGTGAAGTGTGATTGTCTTCCAACATAAAACTCAGTGTCCAAAAAGACCCAGATTGGGACAAGTTTCTTCCCCTCCAAAGAGATGCATGGAGGGATTTGACTCCCACCAAGATGGGCTTCTGAGGTTTCCGGCGGGCAGTGCTGAGGTGGCCAGCAGAGTTCCACATGACTTCTGCGGAGAAGAGCCCCATGGGTGTGCACATTCCTCTGGGCTTGTTCCATAACTCCAGCTCAAGTCTAGCCTCGCCTCGCACATGGTGTGTGGAGCGAAGAGTCAGGCCCACTCATGGCTGGACTCTGAAGACCAACCCTAGCTGACATTTCTAGATAGCCTGACTTTAGGAAATGGGCCAGTGAACTCAGAAGTCTTAGTAAGTCAACAGTTCTCAACAATGTACAACAATTCTGCACCAGTCCATTAGTCTATGAGTAATTGAAAAGAAACTTACTTTGTAAAAAAAAAAAAAAAAAAAAAAACCAGAAAAAACGAATTTCTTCCCAAATGGACCATTAGATAAAGTTACACAGTGCCCAGAGTGTTGCCTGATGACACTGATGAGGCTGACCTCTGAGCTAGAGCAGTTTATTTGGGTCTGTTCCTACAGGGTGAAAATGAAATTCTTTTTAATCTACGAAAGTCACTTTTAGGAGATTATATATATACAGCGGTTGAGCCACTTGCTCAGCATGCATCAAGCACCACTTGACAGAGTTCCAACACCTTGGGATGGCCCAAGTAAGTAGCGCCAACATCACAGGACCAGGTCCGGCATCATCAAATATACTAGCTCTGAAACTACAACGTGGTTGGCTAGGAATTGCCGACGGGCCTCCCAGACCTCCTGAGGAACTCTAGGGAGTCCTATTCTCCTCAGTTATTTTCCTTGTAGCCCATTTCACTTGTTTTGGGATATTGAGCTCTCAGTGTTGCCTGAATACCTCATTTGCTTTCACCAAGCAGAATCTGGTTAACCTGCTTCTTCCCTGAAAAAAAGATACACACCTAAAGAGAGCAGCCCAGATCTCAAGGAACAGGTTTTAGCTCTTGCAAAATCACCTGGAAGATCTTATCAACATGCCAGGTATGTCCCTGTGCGCTGTCAAAACGACTGCTATCACCCAGAGAATGTCCTACAAGGCGGAATGGCCATGTACTCTTTCACTCCGTGCCATGAACGGATTTTCAGAATTCCTGGGAGCCTGCTTCCCTCCAAAGGTATGCTGAGGACTTCCCAGTAGCATTTCTTTATCTGTCTGATGAGATCATTCAGCCCACGTGGGATTGATAATGCTGAATATAATTGCTTATAAATATGAGAACACTTCTAATTCATGAAAGGGAACAGCGATTTATCTGCTCTGTAAACAGTAAGTGCTGCCATGTGGAGAGCATCGTGCTGCCCTAGTCATGGGACCTGGCCTTTACCTGCATGATCTCATTCGGTAGAGGATGTTACCACATCCTTGCATGGTAGCTTCCCACCTGTCTGGAATTTGGGAACGAACTTTGAGGTAACACATCTTGTAAGAGGATGAGCAGAGATGTGGAGCCGAGCCCACGTCCTGAGCACATCATTATATTTCTGACCAAGTGAATGAATGTTGTTTACATTCCAGCTGCTGCAAAGCTCCTTTGGAAAGGAGCTTGGAAAGAAAATGGGAAAGCAAATCATTCTTTCCAAACCACTTTTAAATGCTTCTTCCACACTAGTCCTATTAATTTTCACCACTTCCCACAGAATTACTTGATATACACTCATAAAAAGATGTCCATTTTCTAGAGAACGAATTTATCAGATTTAACAGATTTATGGAATTTATCGGAGGGATCACACGGTTTCCAGCCTCTGCCTCTGCTATTTCTGAGCTGAATTCTGAGGTTTGACTTGGCATTTCTATTATCATTGTCACTGTATCACTGTCTTCCTGTAGTTCATCGATTTGCTGGAGCGGGCACCAGTAACATCTCCATAAGTCCTGTCGCAAGCATATGTAGCCCAAGGGCATCAGCTTGCTCCAGGGACAGGAAGAGCCTCAAACCATTCTTCAGGTCATGGAATTGAGGTCCATAATTGTTACCAGTTTTGGCATAACAAATAAAACACGGGTAGCTTACCAGGCTCTGCCATGTAGGTGGTATACTATCAGTAGAAGGCTCTCATCTCGAGCATTTACTGATGAAACTTAGAGGGGAAAGATCAGGTTTTCTCTTGGATGGAGCTCTGAGGAATTATGGGAATTGAAGGTACCTTCCTCAAGCTAATCCAGGCCATCTACTACAAGCCCACAGGGAGCATCATTCTCAATGGGAAAAAACTGAAAGCCTTCCCCTTAAGTTCGGGGGACAAGACAAGGCTGCCCACTGTCACCACTTCTATTCAATATAGTACTGGAAGTACTTGCCATAGCCATCAGGGAAGAAAAAAGACATTAAGGGCATCTGGATAGAAAAGGAAGAAGTCAAGTTGTCACTGTTTGCAGATGGCATGATATTATACCTGGAAAACCTGAAACTCTACCAAGAGGCTCCTAGAAATAATAGATTCCTATAGTAGAGTGGCAGGGTACAAAATCAATACCCAAAAGTCAATGGCCTTCATACACGCAAACAATGAAAGAGAAGAAAGGGACATTAAAGAAACTATCCCATTCACAATTGCACCACAGAAAATCAAATGCCTAGGGATTAGTTTGACAAAGAATGTAAAAGTTCTCTACATAGAAAACTACAAAACATTACTTCAGGAAATAAAAGAGGACCTGAGGAAATGGAGACACATCCCCTGCTCATGGATTGGAAGTATTAACATTATCAAAGTGGTAATACTCCCTAGAGCTTTATACAGATTCAATGAAGTCCCTATAAAGATACCCATGATGTTCTTCAAAGAGATTGAACAAATACTCCTGAAATTTGTATGGAATAATAAACCCCCACGAATAGCTAAAACAATCCTTGGGAAAAAGAAGATTGGAGGTATCACTTTCCCCAACTTCAAACTCTACTACAAAGCAGTAGTAATTAAGACAGTGTGGTATTGGTATAGAGACAAACCCGTAGACCTATGGAATAGAACTGAATATCCTGAAACACACCCTCAAATATACAACCACTTAATCTTTGATAAAGGAGCAAAAGATATTGAGTGGAGCAAAGAAAGCCTCTTCAGCAAATGGTGCTGGGAAAACTGGGCAGCTACATGTAAAAAATGAACTTAAACCTCCTTCTAATGCCATGCACAAAAGTCAGATCAAAATGGATTATAGATCTCAACATGAGACATGAATCTATAAGGTACATCGAAGAAAACATAGGAAAAACGCTCTATGACATCGAAACTAAAAGCATCTTCAAAGATGAAACACCACTGACCAAGCAAATGGAAGCAAAGATAAACAAATGGGATTATATAAAATTGAAAAGCTTCTGCACCTCAAAAGAAACAGTGACCAAGATACAAAGACAATCCACAGAGTGGGAAAGAATATTTACCCAATACCCATCTGACAAGGGGTTAATATCCAGGATATATCAGGCACTGGTAGCACTTCACAAGAAAAAAGCAGCCAACTCCATCAAAAAATGGGGAGAAGAAATGAACAGAAACTTCCAAAAAGAAGAAGTTCGAATGGCCAAGAGACATGAAAAAGTGCTCTTCATCATTAATCATCAGGGAGATGCAAATCAAAACAACAATGAGGTACCATCTCACACCAGAGAGACTGGCACACATCCAAAACAGCAAGAACAACCGGTGCTGGCGTGGATGTGGGGAAAAAGGGACTCTCATCCACTGTTGGTGGGAGTGCCGATTGGTCCAGCCCTTTGGAAAACAATATGGACATTCCTCCGTAAACTAGATATTGAGTTCCCATTTGATCCAGCAATACCAATTCTTGGAATATACCCTAGAGACCCAAAAAACACATGGCAGAAACACTATCTGTACTTCGTTATTCATCGCTGCGTTATTTACGATAGCTAGAATCTGGAAACAACCTAAGTGCCCGAGAACAGAGGATTAGCTAACGAAACTGTGGTACATCTACTCTATGGAATACTATGCAGCTGTCAGAAAAGAGCGAAATTATGAAATTTACCTGCAAATGGATAGAAATGGAGACTATCATGCTGAGTGAAATTAGTCAGAAGGAAAAGGACAGATATAGAATGACTGCATTCATTAATAGGATATAAATAGATACCAGTACTTTACTAAATGCAGGGCTAGCCACAATGTGTAAAAAAAGAGGGAGAGAGATGCAGAGACAGAGAGAGAGACAGAGAGAGAAAGAGAGGAAATGGGGGATACCTGCTATTGAGGCAGCCTGGGGGTGGGCGGGAGGGGTGGGTTCATTGGTGGTGGGAATGGGGCACTGGTGGAGGGATGGGTGCTGGAATACTGTATTACCAAGAACCAATTATGAACACCTTTGTGATTGTATGTCTCACGATTCATATTCCTGAATCAACCAGATGCCATTGGGCTACACTGGCATGTGATAGGGTCCAATGGAAATGTTACTGGTGCCCGCTCGAGCAAATCAATGAATAACGGGATTCAAGTGATCAAGTGATCAAGTGACGGTGGTATAAAAAAAAAAATTAAAAAAAAAAAGAAGCGAGTCCAGTTGCTGGAGGAGATGAACCAGGAGTTCAGAGTCAAGCAGAGGCGGCAGGACCGGTCCAGCACCTGGGCCCTGCAGGGTCTCACCGTGGAACACGCCATGGGCGCCTGGTGAGAGGGGAGACAGTGACCCTCACTCTCAAAGACAGGGGCGTGCTGCAGGTGGACGATGACCTGCTGGTGAACATGGCGCTGGGCAGAAGCAGCCCGACTACCTGCCCTACGAGGATGAGAGCATGGACAGCTGGGCTCAGCAGAGGCCCCGCTCCAGCCGGGCCGACGGGCTCCAGGAGCTGGAGAGGGAGGGAGGGGTCCCAGCCAAGCTGTGGCTGCAGGCCCAGGCCCTATGCACGGGGACCCGCGTGCGCCTCCGACTCCTCGCACCTGAGCAGACAGTCACTTTCAGAAAGACTACGCGGAGGGTGAAGAAGATTCACAAGAAGGTTATTGTGCATGCTGATGAATTGCTGCCTCTTTGGACCAGATGCAGAACGGGGACTTCGGCTCCAGGGTGCGGGGCCAGCGCCGAAGTGCCTGAGGTCAGTGCGGACCCCAAGAGGAAGAGGAGAAGGAACCCATGGTTCAGCTCCCCCAGTCTGACGACACCCGGATGGACAATATGGACATCAGCCATGAGGAAGACGTTAGTGCGCCGCCACCTGCATCCCCAGACCCTGGAGGAGGCGGGACTGAAGCTGCAGGCGCCCCTGGAGGCGCACCCGCATTGGCTGCGGCTCTGGGGCCTCGGGGAGAAGCTGGTGAAGTCGTGAGGCAGCTGGAGACCCTGCTCCTGTGTTGGAACAAAGGGCTGCTGGAGACGACGGTGCAAAAGGTGGCCCGGGTGAAGGCCCCAACAAGACCCTGCAGCCCGCTGCGCACTGCATTGAGGACAAGAGCACCACAGAGAAGCAACAAGACCCTGCCTCCCGCCTTCGTACTGCATTGAGGACAAGAGCGCCATAGACAAGCAACAAGACCCTGCCGCCGCTGCGCACTGCATTGAGGACAAGAGCGCCATAGACAAGCAACAAGACCCTGCTGCCTGCCGTGCACTGCATTGAGGACAAGAGCGCCATAGACGAAAGCAACAAGACCCTGCTGCCTGCCGTGCACTGCATTGGGGACAAGAGCGCCATAGACAAGCAACAAGACCCTGCTGCCGCCGCGTACTGCATTGAGGACAAGAGCGCCATAGACAAGCAACAAGACCCTGCCGCCTGCACCTGCATTGAGGACAAGAGTGCCATAGACAAAGCAGCAAGACCCTGCCGTCCACCGAGTACTGCATTGAGGACAAGAGCGCCATAGACAAGCACAGTCAGCGGGGAGGAGTTCGGGGCGCAGCCAGGACTTCAAGGAGAAGGACAGCAGGCCCGAGGTGCAGATCGAGTACACGGATGAGACTGGCCAGTAGCTCAGCCTCAAGGAGGCTTTCGGGCAGCTCCACCAAGTCCATGGGAAAGGCTCGGGCAAGATGAAGACGGAGCAACGCATGAAGAAGGGGCGGAGGAGGCCCTTTGGAAGATGAGCTCCAGTGACACCCCTGGGCACCGTGGCGCCGCCGCAAGAGCAGGCCCAGAAGACATCCCACATGGTGCTGAGAGCCCCTGGCAAACGCCATCACCAGGAGTAGCCGCCGCCCGCCCTCGCCCCACGGTATGAAATAAAGCAGCTTCTTATTTAAAACAGAAATGACTGAGAATCATTTGGTCCCTCAGAATGAGTTGACAATCACCAACAGGGGAAGGGGGTCGTCTGTTAGCTTTCGGGTGAGTGAGTCTGGCTTCTTCACCTTTCTAGGTTCTGAGAATTCATTTCTCACTTCCAGAGCTGCAGACTCTGGCTGGTCATGGCAGGGAGTGAGGTCCGACAACGAGGAGGAGTGGACTTGTGGAGCTGAAGGGCCAGAGAAAGCGGATGAAGAGCGGGCTGTGATTTATGAGAGCAGTAAATGGGCAGAATGCCCCACAGGTACTGAGGCTACACTCCACAGCCGCTTCTTGTCATAAACTCCCCGAGAAGGTGGGGCCCTTCCCACCCTCATCCTCAATTCCTCACCCCTACTTTCCTAGAGAAACTTCACAGATGAGAATTACTGAAGTCTGGTTAGGAAGCAAGTTCTCCATCAGCAGTGCTGAGCAGGGTAGAGGATAGGAAGAGCCTGTTATTTGCAATGGCCCCTTTCAGCCAGGCAATTTGCTGGGTGAAAGACATAAACTAATCTTGGGAAGTCGTGGGAAGGAGGCAAATCTAAGTTCCTTAATGAGGAACGTTTTGGGTAAAGCTTAAATTCAAGGCGCACAACCTCCCACATACTGTGTGTGGATTGGAGAATTTTAGAGATACACTAACAAAAGCACCCAGAACCCTCCATGTAACTTTGGCCATATACAATAGACAATGAAATGATTCTGTTTCCAAGCTCCAAAAATATTTTCCTACACAATCAAAACAAACT
The DNA here is from genome assembly GCA_021461705.1 of Cryptotis parvus. Lineage (NCBI taxonomy): Eukaryota > Metazoa > Chordata > Mammalia > Eulipotyphla > Soricidae > Cryptotis > Cryptotis parvus. Next base: position 6,357 of record JAJIBD010003461.1, on the reverse strand, counting down.
CACTCAGCATTTGTATGTACCACAGCCTACCAACTAGAGTCTTATATAGCTGGTGACAATTTACATTTTCAAGGGTTTGAAGCAAAAAGAGTCAAGTTAGTATGTAGTGTATTTAATTTAATGTAGATTTTCCAGTTTGGGGGGAAAGTTTGGTGCCATATTCAGTTGTGTTCAGGGGCTGTTCCTGGCTCTGTGGGGGTGACCCAGGGCTGGCTGCATGCTGGGCAAGCACCTTAACCTTCACCCTGCTCTCCAGCCCCTGGAGCTTGTTGCAAGGGGAAAAGAGAGAGAATTTAAAAATAGCGTATTTTAACGAAGTGGATTTATTTTTATTCATCTTTCGAACTCAATTCTGAAACCCGTGTGTGTGTGTCTGTGTTTGTCTGTTGTCTGTGTTGCTTAGAGAAAAGCAATTGCATAGATACACAAAAATAGTTTTTCCCTCAAAGGTTCTGCAACTGCTTTGTGAATAAAGCCCTGTAGGTTCTAGAATAGATGTCACGACTAGTCCATGGATTGCTTACTGTGCAGTACGACCAATGCCGGAAATATGATGCCAGGAAGATATGGGTTTTTTTTTTTTCTTTTTGGGTCACACCCAGTGACGCTGGCTCTGAACTCAGGAATTACTCCTGGCGGTGCTCGGGGACCATATGGGATGCCGGGATTGAACCCGGGCCAGCAAAGGCCGGCCATGTGCAAGGCAACAGCCCTACCCGCTGGGCTATCGCTCCGGCCCCAAGAAAATACTTTTCATGACTATTTCTTGGACTTGGTCTGAGAAGAGAGCGGGGAGGAGGAGAGAGAGACAGAGAGAGAACATGTGTGCGTGCGTGTGTGTGTGTGTGTGTGTGTGTGTGTGTGTGTGTGTGTGTTAGTCCACTGAGTGAAGGTGATCTTCCCAGCCATTTCTGTCATTTCTGGCTCTAGAGCCCAAGCTTTGATCCTGTACCTTCCGGACACTCCATTTGTCATTTCTGACTTTTCCTCTTGTCAATGAGCAATTAGCAAAGTGTGTTGAAACCAGTGCCAATTCTTCCTGCTTCCTTCTTTAGGGCTTAAATAGCTATTCCTGGCAAAGTGGCAGCATTACAGTCATACTCTGAGCAATAACAATGGTCTTCATTACAAAAACGTGACTTTCAAGTTCTCCCCTTTAATACATCAGTTTTTTTTTCTACGATTTTAAATACAATGTCCAATGAATCCTTTATTTTCTTTCCTCCCTATTCACTTTCCCTACAATTTCATACCCTGAATCACAGGCACAGACTGTTCCCATTAAAGTCAATAGCAACCATACATGTCCAGAGGTGGCTTTTATTTTTAAAGTAAGTGTTCTAGACTGGTTCTGTTTTGCTTTCCCCTTGAAAATGCTTGCTCATGAGCACTCTTCCTCAGAGCAGAGCTAACTACTAGATTCATCTCAGTGCACACAGCGCTCCTGTGGACAGCTCATGAAGTCCGTCTCCTCAGAGAAGCAAACGATAGGCTTCAGATGCAAACATCCCCGTTTGCAGCCCAGGATTCTCTTAACTTCTCAACCCAACAACCTCAAAGTAAATGTATTAAATCATTTATATAACTGAAAAACCAGGATGGTCTTCTGCAGACTTAAAAGCATATTGCTCCAAGAATGCAAAATTTAATGTTTCCAAATTATCATTTTCTGGCTTTGTGAGGCCTCTAAATGTCAAGTCTGTCTTTACATAAAATTAGAGAAACCAAAAAAGAACCTGCATTTCAAATCTGATCAGGGCACGATAAGGTCCTTAGTCTATTCCATTTCAGTTTTTGTTTGTTTGGGGACCACAACCTGCAGTGCTTGGGAGCTACTCCCAGCTCTGTGCTCGGGTCATTTCCAGGAATGCTCAGGGGACATGCAGTGCAGGGATCAAACCCAGCACTCGGCTATCTCTCCCACCCAGTTCTATTTACATTTTGCACTAATCAATGATAAGACTGAAAGAATAAAATGAAAAATGAATTTTAGTGAAATTTAGTTAAAACATTTGCCATCTTCATCTTCTCTTTCTCTTCCTCCTCCTCTTTCCATCCCTTCCTCTGCCCCTTCCTTCCTTCCTTCCTTCCTTCCTTCCTTCCTTCCTTCCTTCCCTTCCCTTCCCTTCCTTCCTTCCTTCCTTCCTTCCTTCCTTCCTTCCTTCCTTCCTTCCTTCCCTTCCTTCCTTCCTTCCTTCCTTCCTTCCTTCCTTCCTTCCTTCCTTCCTTCCTTCCTTCCTTCCTTCCTTCCTTCCCCTTCCTTCCTTCCTTCCTTCCTTCTTGCTTTTTGGTTACACCCTGTGCTCAGGGGATTACTCCTTGTGTTTAGTGGAGTAAGGGAAATTACATGCAGGTCCATGGATCAAACCGGTTAGCTGAATACAAGACAAACATCTTACTATACTATCTCTCCAGCCCCTACTGCTTGATTTCTAACAATTTCATTAAAACTTGCATTTTCATTTATGGAAAATATGTCTTCATAATCCTATCAGTTTGATAACTTCTTTATGAAATGGCTTACTGTTGTAACAAAACTATCCTAACAGTGATATTACTCTGTTAAAAAAAAATCGGGAGGTAGGAAGACATTAAGATAACAGACATACATGCAAAGAAAGAACATGAGTGTGGGGACCTGGTGGCCCTGCCGGGCGAGCTGCCCACGGGCCAGCACAGGGCCTCACGGAAGGCTGGGGAGGCTGGCGCCGGCCTGGGCCTGGGCCTAGCTGACCATGGAACCCCGAGGAGGGCAGATGGGTTTTGGGAGTGGGCCCGTCGCCTCTGAGGGGGTCCCGGAAGCAGCCGGATGTGACTCGCCCACCACACTAGCTATCATTTTTGCTGTCCGGACGCTGCGAAACGGCCTCAGACCAGATCAACAGAGCAAAGCCAGTTCGAGCCCAGGTAGCGAGAATCACCGGGAAGTCGTGGAGGCGTGGGTCGCCCCTTCCCCTCCATCTTGTCGGACCTGGTGGCCTCTGCAGTCGAGCTGCCCACGGGCCAGCACAGGCCCGTGGGCAGCAAAAATGGTAGGCTCCAAGAGGCGAGAATCACCGGAAGTCGCCAGTGGAGGCGTGGTCGCCCCTTCCCCTCCATCTTGTCGGACCTGGTGGCCCTGCCGGGCGAAGCTGCCCACGGGCCAGCACAGGGCCTCACGGAAGGCTGGGGAGGCTGGCGCAGGCCTGCGCCGGCCTAGCTGACCATGGAACCCCGAGGGAGGGCAGATGGGTTTTGGGAGGGCCGTCGCCTCTGAGGGGTCCCGGAAGCAGCCGGATGTGACTCCGCCCACCACACTAGCTACCATTTTTGCTGTCCGGACGCTGCGAAACGGCCTCAGACCAGATCAACAGAGCAAAGCCAGTTCGAGCCCAGGTAGGCGGCTCCAAGAGGCGGGAATCACCGGAAGTCGCCAGTGGAGGCGTGGTCGTCCCTTCCCCTCCATCTTGTCGGACCTGGTGGCCCTGCCGGCGAGCTGCCCACGGGCCAGCACAGGGACTCACGGAAGGCTGGGGAGGGCTTGGCGCCGGCCTGCGCCGGGCCTAGCTGACCATGGAACCCCGAGGAGGGCAGATGGGTTTTGGGAGTGGGGCCCGCGCCTCTGAGGGGTCCCCGGAAGCAGCCGGATGTGACTCGCCCACCACACTAGCTATCATTTTTGCTGTCCGGACGCTGCGAAACGGCCTCAGACCAGATCAACAGAGCAAAGCCAGTTCGAGCCCAGGTAGGCGGCTCCAAGAGGCGGGAATCACCGGAAGTCGCCAGTGGAGGCGTGGTCGCCCCTTCCCCCCGCCGCTCCATCTTGTCGGACCTGGTGGCCCTGCCGGGCGAGCTGCCCACGGGCCAGCACAGGGACTCACGGAAGGCTGGGGAGGCTGGCGCCCGGCCTGGCGCCGGGCCTAGCTGGACCATGGAACCCCGAGGAGGGCAGATGGGTTTTGGGAGTGGCCCGTCGCCTCTGAGGGGTCCCGAAGCAGCCGGATGTGACTCGCCCACCACACTAGCTACCATTTTTGCTGTCCGACGCTGCGAAACGGCCTCAGACCAGATCAACAGAGCAAAGCCAGTTCGAGCCCAGGTAGGCGGCTCCAAGAGGCGGGAATCACCGGAAGTCGCCAGTGGAGGCGTGGTCGTCCCTTCCCCCTCCATCTTGTCGGACCTGGTGGCCCTGCCGGCGAGCTGCCCACGGGCCAGCACAGGGACTCACGGAAGGCTGGGGAGGCTGGGCGCCGGGCCCGCGCCCGGGCCTAGCTGACCATGGAACCCCGAGGAGGGCAGATGGGTTTTGGGAGGGGCCCGCGCCTCTGAGGGGTCCCGAAGCAGCCGGATGTGACTCGCCCACCACACTAGCTACCATTTTTGCTGTCCGGACGCTGCGAAACGGCCTCAGACCAGATCAACAGAGCAAAGCCAGTTCGAGCCCAGGTAGGCGGCTCCAAGAGGCGGAATCACCGGAAGTCGCCAGTGGAGGCGTGGTCGTCCCTTCCCCTCTCATCTTGTCGGACCTGGTGGCCTGCCGGGCGAGCTGCCCACGGGCCAGCACAGGGCCTCACGGAAGGCTGGGGAGGCTGGCGCCGGCCCGCGCCGGGCCTAGCTGACCATGGAACCCCGAGGAGGGCAGATGGGTTTTGGGGAGGGCCCGCCGCCTCTGAGGGGTCCCGGAAGCAGCCGGATGTGACTCCGCCCACCACACTAGCTACCATTTTTTGCTGTCCGACGCTGCGAAACGGCCTCAGACCAGATCAACAGAGCAAAGCCAGTTCGAAAGCCCAGGTTGCGCGCGCTAGCGGCCGCGTCCACTAAAATAGTGAAACAGTGATGTCTTTTAATGCATTGCAGTCAACGAAGAGCAGGAAAGTTTGTTGGGAAGGAGATATAAAGAGGAAAGAAATGACATACAGAACTCGCCAAGTGGTTGAGGTGCGGAGCCGGGAGGGAGGTGGGGTCATTGGTGATGGGAGATGGGTTTGGGCGGAGGGTGCGTGTTGGAACACTGTAGAACCAAAGCTCTACCTAGCATCTTTCAATAAAAAAAAAGGTGGAATCTTCCACAAAAAAAAAAAAAAAAAAAAAAGAACATGAGTGTGAATGCTAGAATTTGGAATTCATACAAAATTGGGCACTTAAAGATCCTCTTAGCCACTGTCTTTATTTCTGTGTTCAGGCACAGGTGATGGTTAATGCACGTAACTGCCTGATCTGACAATAACGCAGAGCAGGGCTTAGAGCAGGACTGATGTTCTCACTGTGTGTAGAACCAACTTGAGCTATGAAATACATGCTGCTAAATTATCCTTCATCCCAGGCTCTTTCTGTTTTACTAAAGTCATCGCTATTTAAAGTCAAGCTTTGTCCTTTATTTTGGCCTTAAATCAAAGATCCTTTAGTAACCCACATTTCCCAAGCATGGTTTGGGGCACAGAAGCCAGCTGTGTCACTCTGTGTTTGACAGGATACTAGCCCCCAAGGTGTCTGCATCCTAACCCTCAGAGCCTCTTCCCCTCACTCAGCAAATGTGATTAAGTAGAAAGGATTGTATTTGAATATGGAAGGTAGATTATCGTGGATTATCCAAGCAGCTCCTAAGGTAAATCTTTTCTGGCTTGGTTGACAAGAAAAATATGGCTGGAAGGAATGGACAAGGAATTACAATGTTGTCATTTGGTGGATTTTGTTGTTTGGGGGCACACACTAGTGGTAAGTGCCTGTTATTGGCCCTGTGCTCAGACTCGTTATTCCTTGTAGTGCTCAGAGAACTCTGAAGTTGCAAGAATTACACCTGGAACCTGGAGCATGTGCTCAATGTTTTGAGCTTTCCTGGATGTGGATGTTGTGGGTCTGAAGATGGAAGGAGAGTGGCACAAGCCAAGAAATATGGATGGGCTCTAGAAGCAAGAACGGAAGGAGACCAACTAGCCCTGCCAGTCCCCCAAAGAAAATACTGAAACCTTAATTGTGGTCCAGTGAGACCTCAGTATGACTTCTAACAGAACTCTCAGATTAGTATTGTGTTAAGTTACTACGTTTATTAATTTGTTATAAGAAAAATACCACATGCACTTTTATTTTCTGACCAAAAATAGCGCTGGCACGTCACTGATTACACCCACTCCAGTCTCCTGGGGGGCACACCCTATCCCATCAGACATTTCCCAAGACTCTGTGATTATTCTCTTTTCTCTTTTAATTTATTTTTGACAATTACAAAGATGTTTATGTTTGGGTTTAAAGTCTTACAGTGTTCCAGCACCCATCCCTCCACCTGTCCCACTCCTCCCACCACCAATGTCCCCGATACTCTCCTCCTCCCTAGCCTGCCTCCATGGCAGGTTCTCCATCTATTCTCTCTCTCTCTCC